>CM056198.1:121182673-121487673 GCA_029692085.1 Gymnothorax javanicus
GGGTTCCTGACAAAGATTCTGACCTTCTCATGGTTCCTCTGGTGGCCAAATAGCGATACCACAGGACCGTTGGAGGAGTATAAAATGGCAGTCCATCTTTTTCGTGCCACGTCTTCACCAAGCTGTGCTAATTTTGCGCTAAGAAAATGCGCAGAGGACAACAAAGAATACTTTTCCGAGGACACCATCACGACTGTGTTCAGGAATTTTTATGTTGACGACTGCCTGAAGTCTGTTCCCACCGAGCAGCAAGCAGTTGCACTAATTCACCAACTTACCGATCTCTGCAGCAAAGGAGGCTTCCGTTTAACGAAGTGGATATGCAACAGCCGCAACGTACTTTCTGCTGTCCCGAAAGAGGAGCGTTCAAAAGAGGTCAAAGATTTGGACCTGGATCAAGGTATATTGCCAGTGGAAAGAGCGCTTGGAGTCCATTGGTGTATGCAAAACAGTTTATTGTGTCCTGCACCAAGACCAGTTCTTGCCATGGATGCTCACTTCATAGGCAGAACCATTTTATTTCCCTGTTTGTGTACACAATGTTAAAAATGTTAGCTACCTCTCTACTTTACTCTCCTTAATTAAACTTCCTGTATTACACAGCATTTTGACAATTAAAACAATTCCCCGGTGTCAGTAAAACAAAGTTTTGAAGTTCAGAGCTCAATTAAAAGAGTCAGACAGTATGGTCACACTGTCTGTTATAGGCTAGGTTAAGGCAGGACCAAAGTGTATGTGTTCGGGTAAAGAAAAATGGGATTTTCATGATATCGACCCATGAACAAAAGGTCTTTAATGGATAGAGGCTGCAGCTCACCATGCCCCTACCAACTCACTGAGGGGGGCCAGTGAACAACTTAAGGAAGCTCTATGATCTTTGGAGAGAGAACGGCTTTCTACTGCGACAATAGAAACAACACCAAACTCCTTCAAAACCGGTTCATTTTAAGTAAAATTAACAAATATCCACAAATATTTTAATTTAATCACAAATATTCTAAGATAAATTAACAAGCAGGTACAATTCTCTACTGTACCTCAACCGTACGCTTTCTGAGATGTGGCAAAATGTATTAAGAAATCATCAAGCGTTTATGAAAATCAAACTTTTTTCCTTAACTTAGGCATACAATATGGTCCTCCTTTTACCTTACATACATCTGACAAAACGTGAAGCCAGGTTGTCTCATGTGTTTGAATGCCCCATTTTGATTCTGCGCCCCTTTTGACATCACGGGGGGTCATTTGCATAGTACAGCCCAGTATTTTGGTTAATGGCAGCCATTCTTCCCTTCGCGTTGCAATGAGAAAACCAATCAGAGCAGAGCTTCACTGACCACTTGAAACAGTAGATTAATCATAAATTTGGAACAGAACTCAATAATATTTTCAAGACTGTTGTATTTGGTGATAATTTGCTGATCGCAAGTGCAAACTCTTGATATTTGAGTGAAGTTTGCATGTAGGTTGCAGATTATTTCCTAGATATAATGTACATTTTTGTTGTGTACCTTCTGTTACAGTAAGGAAGGAGAATGGCTGGTTACCACAAGCGTACCTGTCCAGAATTATGGAAATATGATCAGTAATTGAGCAATTCATTTATGCAAAGGCTTTGTTCCACATATAACAGATAACTATTTTAGGACATGGTTTTTATGCATTAAAAAAAAATAATCATGAACGAACAATAACATATTTACTCGGGCCTACATCAGTCTGTTTTGAAATCCAACTAAGTCAAACATTTGAATGGTACACTTGCAGTTTGCAGCTTTGTTTGCAGGACATGGGGTCAGTTATGTTTCAGATTCAATAGAAATTCAGTTCCTTCAACTGTAAAGCAAATATAACCCCATGTCATTGATGAACAGAGTTTGGGTGTGTTTCTGGAATGGATTGTGATTAAATGTAATGGACCAATGCTCTGTTTGTGTGTTGGCATGCGCTGTCTTCCATCCAGTGCGGTTCTCAAGTTGATGAACTGTGCCAGTGCTTTATAAGGGCAGCGATTTCCTGAATAGTTCATGTAAACTTGATGCCCTAAATACCCCTGAGGACAAGCTGACCATCTATATTTTTCATGTGCTTCCAAACCTGATGAGCTGGAGAACAGAGCAGATGAACAGAAATGGTGTAACCGTCAAAAATACTTATGAACTGCATAGTATAGAGGTAACCTGTATGAATAATTGTGCCTGCATCCGTTGACGATATATATGGAATAAAGTAGCCTTTAGTCTGATCTAATGTCAATGGTTGTTGTTCAACTCCAGCCTCTGTGCTTTGTGTCTATGCACTTTTATGAGTTTTTTCTTCCTGTTCCATCAGTTTTGACGTTGAGTAAAGGGTTCTCCTTCTCCAGTAGTTTTTGCCTATGTGTCATCTCTGCACTTTGGTCCCTAATTAAATATTACAGTGATGGCATGTGTTATGGTGATAGGCCGCTTTTGTTGATACATTTTGGTCTGCTTGTTCTGAATTCTTGCACTTCACCCATAAAATGCAGATTAAAAAAAAAGTTCATAAATTATTAAAACAAACCAAACTCCCGAACCAAATTATCCATCCCATTTTATCTGCACACATGCTGTGTCTATTTATGGATGAATGTGAATGGTAAAACACTTTGATGCTTTGAAAGAAGAATGCTTTTACATACTGTCAGGATTTTAACCTTTTTTTGAAGCAAAAATAGACCGTGACTATTAAAATTTCTATGGTAATTTTAGCTAAACTAAGTTTCTGACTGTATCTGCCTAATTATGAGGAATCTGATCTGTAACATTCTTGGCGTTACTGAATAAGTTCTCCGTCGTTGAGGTACGCGACTATTGCGCCCTCTACTGGATTAAATTATTATGGCTTTAAAAAAACCAACACTTGCGTTCACTTACACTGAATATGAATTACAGCATATTACCCTTAACATAAAGGCTGAATTTTATGAATGCAGCCATACACAGTCACACAGTTAAAAATCAGAGTTAATTTATCATTATTAAAACATGGTTACACATACATTGATTGGCACTGCACTAAATGCACGTACATTTCAGTTCATCGAATTGAATCAAATTCAGTGCCACAGGCTAATTGCTCAAGTGCACAGGTGGTGAGGGGTGTCTGATGTGATTCTTCAGTGCTGTCAAACATTCATCGCGAAACCCTTCAGGCATTTATTACAAATACCGTATGTGACCAAAATGTTCTTAACAGAGCACTCTAAACCTGATGTTACCATCACAACTGGAAAGTGAAAGAAACAGAATTCTAGAACACTGAATTAGAATTTAAAAAAAAAAGAACAAAATAAGGAAAAGTGTAATCACCAACTATAATCTTTTCAAGAGAGGTATGGAGGTGAGTATTTGGTTAAACTAAAGAGCCGATGGCACATCGCTGATGGACTAAAATGCATTTCCTCTAATTCCCAGATTAAGGATACAGCTACATGATATAATTACAGGAACATGTACAGCTTTGTTACAAAACATTGAGGTAAAATGGAAGAGGAAACATTGGGCCAGATTAACTAAGCCCTTTTGCCTGTCTCTAATTTCCAAAATGCAGGGGCGGCAGGGAAGACTTATTAATATTCATGAAATACCCGCCACCTCATTGGCCGATAAAAACGTTCTGTGCCTGAGACTGTCATTTGCTGTCTTCCTGAGATTTGTCAAGACATCCCGGAGTTCTTCAAGTAAGCCAATCAGGTAGCGGTTCTTCCATGAATATGAAGTATTTCCCTATCTCCTTACATTTTGGAAATTTGCTGCCTGTCAGATATCTTTTTGCCCTTGCAAAACCAATAATGTGGCCAGTGATTGGCCAGAGCACTGCATTTGCACCAATGACTGGCCATGGTACTGGTTATGCAAGGGCAAGAAGATTTCGGACATGTAAAAGGTCTTTGTAAATCTGGCCCGTTGATTCTGTGGACTCAGTAGTGGGGGGTAATCCAAGAGATTATGGGATCTGCTTCTGTAGAGATCCTCCTTCTGCTCTTTTTCCACTGGATTATCTTAATAATGACAAAATCTGTGCTTTGGCTCAAATGATCTCCAGAACTACTCCCAATGGGAGGATAAAAGAGTGCCAGACCAAATGGAGCCGAGTGGCCCTTGCATTTGTTACATTTGACACCCTTCGCAGGACAGGGTAAAAGAGCACACAGTCGCTCTGTTTTTGTACATCAGTCAAACGCCCCTTCGTGTGGCTGCTATAATTCGTACTGCCATTTTGGAGATTGTTTTCCTTGCATCAAGTGGACAAAGATTGAGTAGAAAGCTAAGAAATCTGATTTGCACTCTTTAGCTAGATTCAAGCCAACATTTTATGCTTCTTTCCTGATGTGCTTTGGCCCACAAGTTTTCGTGCACGTGTTTTTGAGTGAGGTTTTTGTAATGGAAGAGACTAGCTAGCTATGACTGGATTTTGAGAGACTTGTTAGGCGGAAGACAAGGCAAATGGACACCACAAATGGAGGGACTCAATCTAGCGTGTTGAGAGAGAGAAATTTAGGACTGAGGAGGAGTTATCAAGTGCAGAGGTGGGGTTACAGATTGTGGAGGCGGAGTTATCAGGTTCAGAGGCAGGATTTGAGATTTTAGGGGTGGAATAATCAAACTCAGAGGCGGGATTTGAGATTTGGGGGGTGGAATTATCAAGATCAGAGGCGGGATTTGAGATTTTGGGGGTGGAATTGTAAAGCTCAGAGGCGGGATGTGAGATTTAAGGGGTGGAGTTATCAGGTTCAGAGGCAGGATTTGAGATTTGGGGGTGGAATTATCAAGCTCAGAGGTGGGATTTGAGATTTTGGGGGTGGAATTGTAAAGCTCAGAGGCGGGATGTGAGATTTAAGGGGTGGAGTTATCAGGTTCAGAGGCAGGATTTGAGATTCTGGGGGTGGAATAATCAAACTCCGAGGCGGGATTTGAGATTTTAGGGGCAGAGTTATCAAGCTCAGAGGTGGGATTTGAGATTTAAGGGGTGGAGTTATCAAGCTTAGAGGCTGGATTTGAGATTGTGGGGGTAAAGAACTCGGGCTCATGGGCTGGTTAGGGATAAAACTTTGGGGCGGATTAAGCAGTCTAAGAGTCTGGGTTAGGACTGCGGGGGTTTAAAATGGCAGGAGGTGGGGTTTCTCTCACTCCCGTATACAGACATTGCAGCGACTGGTGTTCTGCCGCTGCAGCCACGCCTCCTTCAGAACATTTGGGACGGGGGCAGGGCTGAGGGCGGAGCCAAACTGCTCAGCCACGCCCACACGCGTCAGCCAGTAGCTGTAGCCGTTGGCGAAGTAGTGGCAGGTCCCGCGGGGTCCCTGACACTCGATGAAGGGTTGGCTATGAAGTCCTTCAGGCAACTGCCGGTGATGTGAGAGACTGACCGCCCCCTCTGTTGCCCGACCCCGTGTGCTGAAAAGAGAGGTGTGAAACCCAGGGTCAGTGACAACAAATCCTCCTCGGGATTCTGATCCAACCAACGGACCTGGGGTGTGTTTCTCGATAGCACAGATGCTAACTTACATAGTTGGAACCACTGATTGTGAATGGACAAACTATGTAAGTTGCTAACACAGTTAGCGACAACGTTTCTGGGAAATGCACCCCCGGATGTGTTCATTCAAACCTGAAGTCATGGGCTGTGTTCTAATAGTAAAAAAATTACGTCCTACAGTCTAATTCCTGACCACTTTTCTTTAACCTCGACGGAAAATGACATGAGGTTAAGGAGAGATGTAAAGGGGAATTCATTACGGCACATGAAAAGACGACCGCGCTGTTAAGAGAATCCGAATGCACTTATACTAGGCAAAGTGATTATGCGTCTCTCGCCTATCATTGGTCATTTGTTTTCGTGATTGGCCGGATGAATGGATGCTCGTAAAATTGCTGCTGCTTGGGATTGTGGGATGGTGTTATCTCCTTTCTTTTCATAAAGGATAGTTCAGTGTACCCTGTGCTAAAGGCGATAAGTTCGAAAGCATTGAAGCACCTTTCCTTTACATTTAGAGAATTCAGACTAACTTAGGGCTGCCTTGTAAATACTTCCGGATCATTTTCAAGGAGTTGGGAACTATCCTAAGCAAAAAAGACCATTCGAACTCAGTGGCTGCTTTGAACAGTCTTTCAAATTTTTTGCTAAGGAAAGTTCCCAACTCCTTGAAAATGACCTGGAAGTCCTTGTGTCACAGCGATGGTAAGTGCTGTTTGAGTTCTCTGAACATTAAGGACAGGTGCTTCAGTGGTTCCGTACTTTCCTCTTCAGCAGAGAGCACACTGAACCATCCTTCAGGAAAATAAAGGAGGTAACATCATCCCACAATGCTGTGCTGCGCCAATATTTAAAGCCACATTCCGTTCATCTGGCCGTTCACGAAAACAAATGAACATGACGGGAAGGGACATGATTACGTCGCCTAGTGTAAGCGCAGTCGAAATCTCTTAGAACCACGGTTTTTCTTTTCTTAGTCCTTCTCAAATATCATTTACATCTTTCCTTAACCTCATGATGTTCTCCATTGAGTTTAAGGAAAAGTGGTGAAGAATTAGACGATAATTTTATGACTATTCAAACGCAGCCCTGAACTAATTTGTAAAGTCGGACTTTTACTTCCTCTGTGCCCTGGAGTTTACAGTGTTCACATTCTGGCACGATCACATACACAGGCCAATACGCCCAAAAACACATATATATAGCATATTCAGAGGGAGACACCTAGAACCTAAACACATTCAATCATTCTCACATCCTGTGAATGTTGTGATATTGTGATAAATACCATCACACATTTAGATACACTCACAATCACATATGAAGATAAAGCAACTTGGATTGAAACTCAGGTGGAGATGTGACATTGGATTATATACATGCACGTAATCACAGACACACAATGAGACGGACACACACAGACACATTCACACAATACAAAAACACTCACGTTCACCATGACAAAGACTCACTCATACTACATCACACACACACACACACATCATGACAGAGTCTGCCAACTACAGAGTATCACTTTCACACAAACATGCACACACTCTCACACACACACATGCACTCACTTGCACTGGCACACTTACACACACACTTACACACACACACATCATGACAGAGTCTGCCAACTACAGAGTATCACTTTCACACAAACATGCACACACTCTCACACACACACACACACACGCACTCATTTGCATTGGCACACTTACAGACACACACATTCACTCACATACATATCCACATGCATACAGGCTCATTCTGATGGAATCTGACATCTACAGAGTATCACGTTCACACACACACACTTCTATTGCTACACTTGTGAGGACTTCGTATTGACTTAAGGTTCATTCTGTACAGGCCTATGTAGACCCTAACCGTAACCAAATTAAGCCTAACCCTGACCTTAACCCAATCCTAACTGTAACTGTAACCCTAACTTGAAGTAATTATTGTCTGTGAGGACTGCTCAAAATGTCCTCACAACAAATGTGGCCTCTCAACAGTTGGTTCTCACAAGTGTAACTATAGAAGCCCACGCAAACACATGCACGCACACACAAGCACGCGTGCACACATACACACACACACACGTTTGTATGCACATACAACATACTTGGGAGGACATTGTATTGTCTGAAATTGATTCTGCACAGTCTTTCCCCAACTACATTATGCCTGATCCTAACCTTAACCCGACCCTAACTGTAACCAATTGGGAAAAATGTCCTCACAACAGCTGTGGCTTCTCAAGAGTTTGTTCACACAAGTTTAGCTACACAAGGCCACACACACGCACACATACACACGCACACACACACTCACCATCAGAAAAGAGTATCCCGGCCAAAGGCTCCTCCAGTGTGGGGGGCAGTGGGGGGTTCCCTGACTGTGAAGGGCCACAGGGCGTCTTGGGGCCTCACACACACCACACAGCGGCTGACATGCTGGCGGATCTCGGGGCCCGATCACGGGCATCATGGGGCCGCCCGCAGTGGTGGAGAAACCAGTAGGACTTGTCGTTGCGACTGGCGTGGTTGCAGGCGGCCGAAGTTGCAGTAGGAGAACGGCATGGTGCTGAAGATCCTCAAACACGACCCAGCCTGACCTGGGGATGGATGGCACCATGAGCTGAGCACTTTTGTGTGTGTGTGTGTGTGTGTGTGTGTGTGTGTGTGTCGTATACTCGTACCTAGGTCCTGTGTGTGTGTGTGTGGGTGTGTGTTGTATACTTGTACCCAGGTCCTGTGTGCATGTGTGTGTGTGTGTCTGTGTGTGCGTGTGTGTGTATGTGTGTGAGTGCGCGCGCGTGTGTGTGTGTGTGTTGTGTACTCGTACCCAGGTCCTATGTGCGTGTGTGTGTGTGTGTCTGTGTGTGTGTGTTGTGTGCTCGTACCCAGATCCTGTGCGTGTGTGTGTCTGTGTGTGCATGTCTGTGTGTGTGTGTGTGTGTGTTGTGTACTTGTACCCAGGTCCGGTGTGTGTGTGTGTTTTGTACTTGTACTCAGGTCCTGTGTGTATGTGTGTTGTATACTCGTACCCAGGTCCTGTGTGTATGTGTGTTGTATACTCGTACCCAGGTCTTGTGTGCATGTGTGTGTGTGTGTGTGTGTGTCTATGTGTACGTGTGTGTGTGTGAGTGCGTGCGTGCGTGTGTGTGTTGTGTACTCGTACCCAGGTCCTGTGTGCGTGTGTGTGTGTGTGTGTACTCGTACCCAGGTCCTGTGTGCGTGTGTGTGCGTGTGTGTGTTGTCTACTTGTACCCAGATCCTGTGCGTGTGTGTCTGTGTGTGCGTGTGTGTATGTGTGTGTGTGTTGTGTACTCGTACCCAGGTCCGGTGCGTGTGTGTGTGTGTATGTTTTGTACTCGTACCCAGGTCCTGTGTGCGTGCTTTCCCTTGCCCCTCCATGTAAAGCAGGCTGTAGCCGCTCCACATAGTGACCATGTCTGCTGGACAAACAGGAACCTCCTCTGATTGGCTGTGGATCACCAGCAGGAAGCCATAACTGTGAGTCCTCGATGAGCCTGGATAACCCATCTCACCGGGGAGACCAGGGCTGCCTGTGGTGGACATGGCAGATTTAGCAGGGTACTGTGCTAACAGAAGATTTACAAAATAAATGAAAACATTCAAAAAGCTCAGTGATGAATTTTTATTATGTATCTAACAAGGTCAAAGCACATGAATAACATTTCTGGTATATGTCCCAGAGTTAGCCAAGATGGCTGTTATGGCCCCAATTTGTTATGGCGTCGATTTGTTATGGCGTCACGGACAGCAAGGGATGACAGACAAAATCCTTTAAGTTCAACAGATTTAATTAAACAAACAGAACCAATCTACTCTCTACCCTACTGACCAAGATTGAAATAAAATAAAAAAAAAAGATATTTACAGTTCCCTGTAATGGAGATGGGCTGCTCTGTTGTGATGTCCTGGGACAGGAAAATGCTCCAACACAGGCAAAAATCCACAAAAAGCTTAAAAAGGTCTTGAAAAAGAGTGACAGGTCTGGTCAAATGTATCCTTCTTGCAATTTCTCCTACTCCTACACACTCTCGATTTTTCTCCTTATACACTCTTGTCCAGCCCCCTCCCATTTCTGGGACTTTCCCTCTGGGCATGCCTGGACATGCCCAACCTAGCTTCAGACTGGGCTTCACAAAAAAAAAAAAAGTCAATACTGCCATCTAGTGGCTATTTACCACATTACACCTCCATTCCAAAAAGGAAAATTTTGACTTATAAAGGCAAAATTTTTTTTTCAACTCTAAAATGGTTAAGTAGACACTTGTGTATATATACATATAATAAAATATGCTAATAAACACGTGATATATATACACATACTCAAACACGGGATAAACAATCAGCAATTACATTGTCAGTACCCTTTTACATGCTTAATTTCCAAGTCAAACTCCTGTAAAATCAAACTCCAATTCAACAATCTCCGATTCTTGTTTTTCATCTTACTCAAAAACATTAACGGATTGTGGTCAGTATATACAATCATTGGCTTTTGCCCTGTACAAACATAGACCTCAAAGTGTTGTAAGGATAGAACCAGAGCCAACAGCTCCTTCTCAATTGTGGAATAGTTCTTTTGGTGGCGATTGAACTTCCTGGAGAAGTATGCCAGGATGCTCAATGTCATCAGAGTCACTTCTCTGTAGGAGCACAGATCCACAAGCTTGGTCGCTAGCATCGACCGCTATGGAGAACGGTTTGTTGAAGTCAGGAGATTTGAGCAGGACACAGCAGAGACTTCAGGCGATCGAAGGCTCTTTGGCATGCTTCATCCCAAGTGAACTTTACGCCTTTCTTCAGTTGGTTGGTGAGACTGAGAGCAATCTCAGCAAAGTTCTTGCAGAACTTGCGGTAGTATCCCATCATTCCAAGGAAGCGGTGCAAAGCTTTTTGTTGTCAGGAACTGGAAAGTCCATGATGGCTTGGACTTTAGCATTTATGGGTGCCACCTTACCTGGCCTATGACGTAGCCAAGATACGTGACAGTAGCACAACCAAAAGTCACTCTTGTTCAGGTTAACAGTCAGGTTAGCCTGGGTCAAGCGCTGGAACAACGTCTCTACATCTTTCAGATGTTCTTCCCAGGAGTCACTCCATGTGATCAGGTGTCGATGTGCACCCCGTGTGTGGCAATCCGGCGATTGTAGACTGTATCATCCTTTGGAACGTGGCTGGGGCATTTTTCATGCCAAAGGGTAGGACTTCATACTGGTATAACCCAGATGGTGTGGCAAAAGCAGAGATGCTCTTGGCCCTCTCAGTTAAAGGCACACACCAATAACCCTTCAATAAATCAATCTTGGTCAGAAACTTTGCTTGCCCTACTCTATCGATACAATCATCAATCCCTAGGTATTGAAACACATCAGTTCTAGTTACAGCATTGACTTTGCGATAATCTGTACAGAATCTAGTGCTTCCATCAGGTTTTGGAACTAGAACACAGGGTGAACTCAATCTGAGTTAGAGGGTCTGATAATATCATGTTCTAACATGTACTCAACCTCTTTCTCAGCAATCTTTCTCTTTTCAGGATTCATCCGGTATGGATGCTGTTTTATTGGTTTGGCATCACCAACATCTACATCATGAGAGGCTATAGAAACTCTCTTTGGAACATCAGGAAATAGATCTTTATATTTCTTGATCAACCTCTCAAACTGATCTTTCTGTGAGGGTTCTAAGTGCTGGAGTTTTACATCAAGATTTTGCAACACTTCAGAATTTGACAATTTACATGAAAGAACTTCAGCTTTAATTCTAGGTTCATCATCTTGAAACTCCCCTCATCTTCACAAGTCTCGGCCATAGGAGGATCTGAAGTGACAGCTGCAACCCTAGCATTCCTATCATGATAAGGCTTCAGCATGTTAATGTGACACAACTGTTTTGGCTTTCTCCTATCTGGAGTCTTCACAATGTAATTGAGATCATTGAGTTTTGTCAGAATTTCATAAGGACCATGAAATCTAGCCTGCAATGGATTGGACTGTAAGGGAAACAACACAAGGACCTTGTCTCTGGTTTTAAACTCACGGCTTCTAGCCTTATGATCATACCAAGTTTTCATTTTTCCCTGACTTGATTTCAAGTTCTCTTTGGCTAGGTCACAAGCTGCATGCAGTCTTTCCTTGAACTTGCTAACATAGTCTAACAGACTGATATCACGGCTCTCTCTCTTGCCATTGTTCACTCAACAATAGCAAAGGTCCTCTCACTTCATGGCCAAACACTAGCTCAAACGGACTGAATCCAGTAGACTCCTGCACTGCTTCCCTAGCTGCAAACAACAGCATATGAACACCTTCATCCCAGTCTTTCTCATGGTCATAACAATAAGTCCTCATCATTGTCTTGAGAGTGGAATGAAACCGCTCTAAGGCACCCTGACTCTCTGGATGATAGGCACTGGAAAGAATCTGCTTGCACCTAGTTCATACACAACCTGCTGAAACAATCCAGAAGTGAAATTGCTACCTTGATCTGACTGAATTTCCCTGGGAAGGCCAAACAACGTGAAGAACTTTATCAAAGCCTTCAGAAATTGCAGTTGCCTTGATGTTGCGTGGGAGGTATGGCTTCAGGGAATCTGGTAGATGCACACATGATTGTCAACAAGTACTGATTTCCCAGATCTAGTCTTGGGTAATGGACCAACACAATCAACAATGACCTTGGAGAAGGGCTCCCCAAATGCTGGGATAGGCTGCAATGGAGCTACAGGTGGGTCTAACTGGTGTTTTCCAACTACCTGACAAGTGTGACAGGTTTTGCAAAAGTTGGAAACATCTTTCCGAAGTCCAGGCCAGAAGAAGTGTTTCATGATCTTGTCAACAGTCTTGTTAACACCAAGATGACCTCCTAAAGGCAAACTATGAGCCATTGTTAAGATCTCATTCCTGTAGACCTTGAACAACAATTTGCTTGACCACTGCCCAATCTGCATTGGCAGCGATATCAGGAGCGCCACTTCGATCAACACTCCATCCTTGAGATAATACCCAACTGGAACTGCGTCTATTTCTTCATTAGGACGGGCTCTCTTCTTTAGTACACAAATTTCAGGATCATTAGTTTGCTCCTGAATCAACCGCTTTCTGGACAGAGACAAGTCTCCAGACACATCAGAATCACCAGACCCATCTGGCTGGCTGAATAGAGAACTGATAAAAGTGTCTGATAAGTCCTCAAACGGAGAAACCATAGTAGGCTGAACAGAGTCATGAGGCTTAACCACCTGAGTCATGACTATTCAAGGTGCTGGACGGCACCACATCGCCTTCTTCTTGAGCCTTCTTGGCCATAGCACGAGTCACTGCACAGGAAGGATACAGAGATGGGTCTTCATCGCCATCTTCAGTGCTCGGCTGCAGTAAGATGAACAAGGGAACTACATTGCCCCAGCCAGGTCATTGCCTAGCAACAGAGAAACACCCTTGATAGGTAGACTTGACATAAGTCCCACCTTTACCTGTCCTGTAACTAAATCTGACTTCAAGAATACAGACAAAGCAGGGGTACAGATACAGTCCTCCCTTCAATACCTTGTACAAGTATGAAATCCCCAAAGCGGTCTCATCACGTAACTCCAAGGAGTCCATCAACAAAAGTGACTGAGAAGCTCCGGTATCCCTTAGGATATATATGGGGACAGGAGGAGAATGCTCATTCAGAGCCACAAATCCCTCTGACACAAATGGAAGGAATTCCTCCCTCACAAAGTCAGCAGTATCAGGCTTCTTAGCCTCACAAGGAGCAGGCAATTTAGCAGATCGGCCATCTACTACAGGGGTTTCTAACCTTGTCTTCACAAAGGCATTGGGTTTGGTATCCTTTTCTTGTTCTTTCTTAGCTTTAAGGAACCAACAGTTAGTTGTAACATGACCAGATTTCTTGCAATAATTGCAAACTAGACCACTTTTGTCACTGTCAGCTTTCACACTTTGTTCAGACCTTTTACTGGATTCTGAGCACCATCACCAGATTTGTCTTTGTCTTTGGGTGAGGAATCTTGGGTATCACCGTTACCTTTTTCTGAAATTGGGACCATCTATTGTTACTGCTAGACTGAAATTTGGACTTATGTGTTAAAACATATTCGTCTGCAAACTTGGCAGCTGATTGCAAATTCAGTGCTTGCTTCTCATTAAGGTAGGTCTTAATATCATCCTTGACACAGTTCTTGAATTCTTCAACTAACACCATCTCTTTTAGTGAGTTGAAATCATCCTTGACCTCCATAGAAGTACACCAGCGCTCAAAGCAAACCTTCTTCTTCGTTAGCAAATTCAACATAAGTCTGATTGTCAGATTTCTTCAGACCTCTGAATTTCTGTCGGTAAGCCTCTGGAACCAACTCATAAGCTGTCAAAATAACCTTTTTGACAACCTCATAATCAGAGGAATCATCTGCAGACAAAGCCGAATAGGCTTGTTGAGCTTTACCCTTGAGGACAGTTTGCAACATCAGAGGCCAGTGTTCCTTTGGCCACTGACAACTCTTAGCTACCTTCTCAAAGCACTGGAAATACTTATCAACCTCCTTCTCTGAAAATGGAGGCACCAGCTTTACCTCCTGGCTGGCGTGAAATTTATTTTCAGCCTGAATTTTTATTTTTAGTAGCTCCATTTGGAGCCTTTCTTCCCTGTCTAATTTTTCTAAATCGAAATCTCTCTGTCTTTGTCTCTCTCTTTCTGCTCTTTCCTCTTTTTTCTCTTCTCTTGCTAATTTTTCTAACTCAAACTGCCTTTCTTTTTCTTTTTCTTCAATTTCTAGCATTTTTAATTTAAGTTCCAATTCTACATTTGGATTTTCCACCGGAAACTGTTCCAGATCTCCTGGTGCAAACACATTTTCATCAATGTAATATTCAACAATCTCTCTAGCCAGTCTTGCTTTTCGCATGGCTGGTTTTACATCTGTCAGCTCTAACTGTCTGCATATTTCTAGCAGTTCTGTCTTTTTAAAGACTTTAAAACCTCTACGGTTGGTGATGCCAAGAAATCATCCATTGCTGTTGATCTGCCAATATATATCTAGGAAAATTCAAAAAACAATTTCACTATTTGAAATTTTAGATTTTCAATAAATGACTCGCACAATGGTCTACCCCGGACCCGAGCCCCCAATTTGTTATGGCCCCAATTTGTTATGGCGTCGATTTGTTATGGCGTCCACGGACAGCAAGGGATGACAGACAAAATCCTTTAAGTTCAACAGATTTAATTAAACAAACAGAACCAATCTACTCTCTACCCTACTGACCAAGATTGAAATAAAATAAAAAAAAAAATATTTACAGTTCCTGTAATGGAGATGGGCTGCTCTGTTGTGATGTCCTGGGACAGGAAAATGCTCCAACACAGGCAAAATCCACAAAAAAGCTTAAAAGGTCTTGAAAAGAGTGACAGGTCTGGTCAAATGTATCCTTCTTGCAATTTCTCCTACTCCTACACACTCTCGATTTTTCTCCTTATACACTCTTGTCCAGCCCCCTCCCATTTCTGGGACTTTCCCCTCTGGGCATGCCCTGGACATGCCCAACCTAGCTTCAGACTGGGCTTCACAAAAAAAAAAGTCAATACTGCCATCTAGTGGCTATTTACCACATTACATGGCTAATGTTCATCTCCAAACCTTGAGTTTCATAAGTTAGGACAGCAGGAGGAGACCAGAGACCCAGAAAAAACCCACAGATACAAGGAGAGAACGTGAAATCCACAAAGGTGTCTTTTTCAAGGAAGCACTTTCTCGGCTTTTGGGTGCTGGTAGTAAGTGCTCCTTTTTCCGAGAAATTCCTTTAGAAACTTAGAATACACCGAGGTTTACTGATGATTTGAGGCCAACTCGGAAAAATTTTACCGAGGTATCTCAAAGTCTGCCCGGTTTACTTAAGTTTGGACAACACCTCAGTAAACCTTGGTTAAATTTTCCCGAGACACACCGAGGATTGTCTGGCCCACTGAAGTTCAGAGACCACATCGGTATTCCTTGGGAAAATTTCACCGAGGTAGACCGAAGTTTGTCTGCTAGGCCTATGCTCACACCAGAACAAAGGGGAGGTGTGAAGACAGTCAAGACACATGCATCACTGTATGTGTGTGATTATGTGCTTAATTTTCCCCACTTTGCCCACCCACTCTTTTCTTACTCTCGATGTTCACTTTCTCTCAAGGTGCCCTCTTTTAAAAATTACATAGTGTATCTGATTTGTTTGTAAATTGGTGCT
This sequence comes from Gymnothorax javanicus, assembly GCA_029692085.1. Taxonomy (NCBI): domain Eukaryota; kingdom Metazoa; phylum Chordata; class Actinopteri; order Anguilliformes; family Muraenidae; genus Gymnothorax; species Gymnothorax javanicus. Next base: position 121,198,449 of record CM056198.1, read on the forward strand.
TTTGCAGATTGAATATATTCTGAATACTGAACATGTGTTTTTGTTGTTACTATAATGCTGGTGGGTTTGCCCTTTGCCAATTCCTGTGTGCAGCACAGACAGAGCAGGCTGAACTAAGGCTGTACTTCATCTGGACTGCATCTAGGGCCTGGCTTAATTACACTGTAACCTCGTTGAACTGGCAGTACAGGTAATTTGCATAATTAATTGGTGTTTGGACTGCAGTACAGGTGGGAGGTCTTTAATGAGGCATGTGTCTTGACTGTCTTCACACCTCCCCTTTGTTCTGGTGTGAGCATAGGCCTAGCAGACAAACTTCGGTCTACCTCGATGAAATTTTCCCGAGGAAAACCGCTGTGGTCTCAAATCTTCAGTAAACCTCGGTGTATTCTAAGTTTTTGTTGGAATTTCTCGGAAAAAGGTGCACTTTCTCGGTTTTTAGGTGCTATTAGTCACTGTTACCCACTGCAATGCTGGTCATCTGAATTTACAGCCAATTAACCATAATTTAACATTACCTTTCCTAAAATATAAGTTTTACTTATTTTTCTGTCCCCTAAAATGTCAGACCTTGACAATACTGATTTGCTTCTGTGCAAAGTTTGTCATGTAAGAGGCATTTTCACAACCCTCTAACGGGAGATTTCTGTTCACTTCCCAAAGATCTAAGATTGCAATGTACCCCGGGCAAACCAGATTTCATACATCATAAATTCGAAAGCCAATAACAGTCTTAAATGCAAATTCCAGTCAAAGAAATCTGAAAAAACCTCCAGTCCTGAGCGGACATGTCAGTTCAGACTACTGAGAGTGGGACTTTGCATTAGCATAGTGAAAGTTTTGACTGCAAACATGGTAGCTAGAGTATGCGTCTTGGCGCACCTGCAATGCTCATTTCAGTGAGGAGTATTTCCATAACCTAATGCAAAAGTCGCCAAATTTTCACAAGACATTAGTCTTGAGTCTTTGCCGACTGTTCATGCTGGTACTACGATACCCAGCGGAGACATGCATTTCTTTTACTCAACGATCAGGCTTAGGAAAGCTTTCTGCATGTAGCTAAAATATTTACTTTTTGACTGATTAATAACATTAACCAGCCTACGTCAGGTTTTTAGCCAGCTGCAGCTAGTTGTTAGTTTACAGTTTAACTATAAACAATGTATTTAACTAACGTTTCAAGGTTTAGCCGATGAAACAATGACGTTATTGCAGTGTTGGTCAAGTGCAACAAAGTTGAGTATACATTTCTAATATTGGGCTGCTACCTAGTCTCGTGAAAGTTTTTCGGAGAAGCTCTGTTGTAATGTTCGATTCCATCTTTGGGTGATCGGCAAAGCAATGGACTACAAACAGTTTGTATGAATGAAGATGTGCAGCTCAGCTCTACTGAGGAATTGGCAAATCTCTCGCTCTGAACACATGCGCACACAAGTGTTCACAACATACATAGAGTGTGTTTGGTTAAAGGTGCTTGAGGTCAAGTAGACGTAGCTTGGGTCACGGTATCTTGACTGGTAGCATTACCTTGCACTCCGGGAAACCCTCGCGCCCCGTCGTCACCGGGCTCTCCAGGATCGCCACGTGGGCCCTCCGTTCCGTCAGTACCTGGTAATCCAGGTGACCCTGGCTGACCCTTTCGACCTGGCAGATCACACGCACAAACACACGTGCATATAACAAGCTTTACTATGTACACATGTCACATATTTGTGCATTTTCAGCTGCTTTCTGATGTAATAAGACCATGAAATATTGCATACGTATAACACAACAAGACCAATAACAAGACGAATAACATGGTGCAGCACATAAAACACGATAGGACAGCAAGAAGTAATGACAAATATTACACAACACATACAGTATGACACCTCACAACGCAACATACAGTATATTACACAAACATACTATATGATAACGCAACATAGCATATCATAGCAAGGTACAGCACAGTGGGTCTAAGTGTCAGTCTTGGGTATCCACCGTATACGCTGGTTTTTGTTCCAACCGTAACGGCAATCAATATTTTAAACAGCTGTTAAAATTAGCCGTGCTAAACAACCCAGCTGTAGATGAGGGAAAATACTGCCGTTTTGCAAAAAATTGCAAAAAAGGGAAGACATTTGGCCAATCAGTAGCGCCCTAATTACAGAAGCCAAGAACATCTGTGCTTGCAATTTTTTTATGCCATTATCTCAAAATCACAAATGGATTATTTCATTATCTTGAGATAAAGACGCTTGCTTCCTTGTGATTACGGGTTAACTCGCTATCTCAAGAAAACAAAAGGCCAATTTGAAAAACCAAGATACTTCATGTCGAGAAAATGACTTCTTTTTTTTTCTGAAGATCACAGGATAATTATGGAGAACTCGAGAATGAGCGTCTGGCTCATTTGATCACTTCTGATTTCTGCACTCATTATCACTGTCACGACTGCTGGGAGCATTAAGTCAGGGCCTCAAATAACTTGCTACAGTTCTGCCCTGTCAAGCCAGATGACAGTATCTGCAAAATAGTGAAACCGAGAAAATTGGCCTCAAAGTTTTACTCTTGGTACTGGAAGGCAATTGCATGGACCACAATGTTATCAATGACATTTATTTCCTATTTGACCCTGAATTTTTGGTGAATCGAAATATTTTTGAGAAGTTGACCCAGATAGGAGATGCTGCAGATACTGCCCTCTAGCTTGACCTCCTGCCCTACTTTTGCAGATACTGCTAACTTACACATGCAATAACACTGTACATGTGTATTGATCAGGCTAATCTCTACTAAAAGTAGATGGAGCTGGTGCTGTACAGCGTCAATGGCGGGTTTTCCCAATGTTGAGAAATTTGCAGAGACTGCCGTCTGGCTTGACAGGGCAGAGTTGTCGTCATCTACAAATACTGGCATAGCTCTCCTGATCTCTGATATATATTGTAATAAGAGAATAAAACCTTTTGTTTTCTTGTGATAACGGGTCAATTATCTCGTTATCTTGAGATAACAAGCCGTATTTTCTCAAGAAAACAAAGTAACTCGTGGTCTTAAAATCACAGCCTTAAATCAAATAATTGAAAGCATGGCTGTTCTGTTTTCGGTTGAACGTCACGTTATCCCCTTTGGCATGCTTACAGGTTTGGCACGTTATCATTCGCCTTGTTTAATCTTTTATTAACCACCAAATGGTCCGTTAAAAATGACCATTTGCCCACATTTTCATCATTTAGAAGGAAATTGATTCTTCAATAATTTCATTCTTTATGCTTAAGAATCATCCCCTCTTTTCACGCAATAAACAGAATATTTACAATACACTGCCGCTTTTCAGGGCATGCGTAGCTATTTCTGACATAATACGGCTTAAAAAGGATAAATAATCCTTGTAAACTTGTATAGTGTAATTAAGAAATTAAAACCTCATTAAAATTCTGTGATTGCGATAATGGTTAAAACTAGTGTTGCACCGATACCTATACCAGTATCAGGTATCTGCCCGATACCGCGTTAATATGCTCGTACTCGTACTCGTCCACATTTGCCGATACCACGCACCGATACCACTAAATGTAAGACGCAAGGTAACTGCCTGCTCTCGGTCGCATAGGCTACAGTATTTTGTACTATCTGACTTCTATGTCTAGGGGGAGACAGCGAGTTAGAAAAAATACGAGAAAGAGAGCTTTATAGTCATCACATCACATGCAGGCACACGCGCATACACACAAGAGGTGTATAGTAAAGAAGTACATGTAGGCAACTTTGTTACAGTACTTAAGTAGTTTTTTTGAGGATTTGCACTTTACTTGAGTTTTTTTTTTTCCGGGCTTCTACTCTACTACATTTAAAAGATAAAAAGTATACTTTTTCTTCGCTCCTTTGACACTGGCCACTTCACTACACGTTACAAATTAAAATATGTGTATAATTCATCATTTAAGGATTATCTGGATGCGGCGTGTTCAAGAAGAACAACGGTGCTCGACAGGGTATCTTAAGCGTTTTGTGCAGATGTTTCTGCCAGCGGACATGGAGCTGCAAATTTATGCACGCAATTACAATATTCTATCACTAGATGGCACACCCGGATCAGTTATTGAATATTTACAAGCAAGCCGAGCTCGCACAAGCACACACCCACAATCACACATACAGAGACTTAGAATTGTGAATCTTCTTATTTTACTACAAATATATTAGTAACATATGGTTACCTTAAACATTCTAGTTGTGGTTAAGTTCAATCTTTTTCATTTTTCATTTGTGTAATTGAAATATGGCGATACCACACACTTTAAGTGATGCCTTGTTTGCTTGGAAAGCTATTATTGACTTTAGTTGGATTGAGAATGCCTATGAATGTGTGTAGAAACTATCTGTGCCAATTAATAGTTCTACTGACTTTTTATGAAGTTGAGTGTGTTACCTTGCCTATGCAGTGAGTTTAATTTCATTTGTCAGGCTTCAGTAATGTTTTGCCTCATTTGATGGCAGTGCTAGTTCAAAGGCTTTTTGTCGGGCCTAAATACAGAAAGATTTTCAGCAGTTAGGCCTACTCTTTTTTTTTTTTTTTGAAATAGCCATGTGTGAATCGTTTGATATTGGCCTCTTTTAGGCTTGTTTTAAAAAGAAAATAAAACCTGCACTCCGAAATTGTCGTTGTGTTTTCCTGGAAAACATTTCAGAAATATCGGTATCGGTACTCTGTATCGGCAAGTACACAAAATAAGATACTCGTACTCGTATCGGTTTTTAAAAAAGTGGTATAGTGCATCCCTAGTTGAAACCAAAACCAGCATACAGTTGGACTCCGGGCCTGACTTAGAGAGCAGCTGGCATAGCATAGCATAAATTAACTTCACATAATATCACATGACATAGCATAAAACAACACAGCAATGACAAGAACGGGGCATTCAATCAAATAATACTCGCCCATGTCCCATTGCTGCAGGGCGATAGGTTCTCACTTTCTACATACAAACTAGACCATTTCTTACCTACAAACTGGCCCAATTCTGCTACAAAACTAAACAAAAAACAGGACTCACCAACAGGTCCTGCTTCTCCACGACGTCCAACGTTGCCAGGGAAACCGAGAGGTCCTGGTGGACCAGGGGGCCCAGGAAGCCCGGGTTTGGGGAAGACGAGAGGGTTCACGGCATCCCCAGGTGGGCCTTTAGGACCTGAGTAACGAACGCAGGACAGATGGACAAGGAGGAGGAGAAGTGGAAGTAATAAAAGCGAGGGATAGAAGACACTGCGATGGAGGAGACGGGGACAGTAGAGGTGGAGAGCCTGTAGTTCAGGAATCAGTGAGGTCAATTTAATCACTTGTAGAAAAAAAGCAAAAACTGCCAGACACTACGTAATGCCTGTAATGTGCCGGAATGTGATGCCTATGCTGTAATGCAGTGACAAAGGTAATGTAATGTAATGACTGTAATGTAATGGTATGTCTATACCTGAGGTGTTAAACTCCAGTGTCCTTCGAGGACTGGATTTGGTGGACACCCCTGGCCTACACTATAATGTCAAGTCTATCATGTAATGTAATGTAATACCTATGATTGAATGCAGTGCAGTGAAATAATGACATATAATGTAATGCCTGGCCTAAAATGTAATGTAATACCTATGATGCAATGCAGTGCAAACGTAATGCCTGAATTAAAATGTATTGAAGTGTAATGCAATGCCTGTAATGAAACGTAATGCCTAAAATGAAATGAATTGGGGGTGGGGGTGGTGGGGGGTTGTGTCTTGGTGCTTACCTGGCTCTCCAGGTGCCCCTTTGTCCCCTGTGTTCCCCCTGGGGCCCTCAGGACCGGGGGGGCCCCTGGGACCTGGGATTCCCATCATTCCTGCTGGTCCTTTTTCACCTGGAAGAGATGACATCCATTATCAACAGATTTACCAAAGGAGCTGCAGTATTCATTATTTTTCAAACTAAACTACTGTTTCAGTGGTCTGCGCACAATCATGAATGCGACATCCATTATCATGGTATAAGGGAATGAATGATGTATCAGTGATTTGTGCACAACCATAGGTAGAAAGTACCTCTTGTCACCAAAACACTGCAAGTAATAATGTACCATTGGTCTATGTACTCTGATAAATATGACATGCATTATCACCACGGTAAAAAATAATGCACCGTTGACCTGTCCACACTCATAAAAATGCTATTACCATGAAATACTTCAAATAGTACTGTGCCAGTGCTCTGCGTACACACATACAAATTATACCAATCATGAGGACGCCCTAGCCTCATGTCCACCAAGCATATCAGGTCAGTTCAATTCAGTTCATTACACAAAGGTTATTTTTGCATTTCCATTCTGAAAAGTTGCGGATGGCACCAAAAGAACCGTTTCAATCCCTCCTGTTTTCTCGTTACCCCTCTGCTGAGGTACCTCGCTCAGTGATTCCATACCAGAGGGTGGAGCCCCAAACACTGCAATCCATTGATTGGTCAACAGAATTGCCACTCTTGCTTTGCAAAAACTAAACAAAAACCCACCATGTACATGGCTGTCGGAGCTATACATACTGTCTGCAGTGAGCAACACAAACCAGATCTAATGTGTAGGTACTGGTCCCTAAAGGATATGTTATCATACTGAAAGTTGTTGGTGGAAACGCAGCGGCAGTGAGGAACTCCATAGACAACAGCAGTCAGCAGTTATCTATAGGGGGCTTCTGGTTGGCTGATTTAGTGTGGTTCTGTGAGAGAGAGTGGCGATTACCTTTGGGTCCTGGGGGTCCTGGCACACCTGAAGGTCCATGAAGTCCTGAAGGGCCCGTCTCCCCTTTCGGACCAGAGACTCCAGGAGGGCCACAATCGCCCCTGTCCCCTCTCCACGGAAATGCTGGCCCTGGTAAGCCAATAGGCCCTGGTGGCCCTAACACATAGTTGCACAAAGTAAGTTAGACAGATACACGTACATACAATTTTACACACACACACACACACGCACGCGCGCACGCACACTAGGGTTTAATCCCGGGAAACGGGATTCCCGGGATTTGACCTCCAGACCATTTCCCGTTTCCCGGGAAATAGAAAAACGGGAAACCGGGAAAAAAAACATTTAAAAATGTTTATAAGATAATGGAATATATTTAGAAAATATGTAGGCCTATTTTACTTTCTTAAAACATATTCAACAGCTGTGTGCGCAGGCGGAACAGTGTGTGTGTATGCGTGCAGAGAAAGAGAATACTTAAATTAATCGAACTGACTATTCGCACTTATTTAAGTGCGTCCAAGCACAAAAATTGATCGAAATTGCGTTTGATTTTGATTATAAGTGTGGCCAAGATGCACATTGCTCCAATGCCCACACTTATTTTAAGGGTGTCCAAAGGTAAAATTGTTTTCTTAGCCAAACTTAGGCTATTTTAAGCTGTGCACTTTCTAAAAACTGGAATGGTCATCAACTGGCGCGGCAGTAAGTGTGGCCAAGAAAAAATTCAGCATTGGCCACACGTATAAGTGCGAATAACATCGGCCTTAATTAATTGATTAACAATCACAAAACGCCCTGAATTCAAACACCTCTGACCGTTAACGCAGTTAGTTAAGTAACTTGTGGCTCTGTAATCTGATTAAATAGACTAATTAGACTAACACAAAACGACTGTGAGTGGAAATACTTCATAATAGCCTACTTCAAAATATTAAATAATGAGGACGCGCTGCGCTGTCTGAGGGAGGGATCAAATGCGTTAGACTGAGGTTCAACAGTCGGCTCACTGCAACATTTATAATCTCAGACAAAATTCCAGGTGAAAGCTCAAAACTACAAGAACACTGGATTCATACTTTATGCAAAACACTGCAGACAGAGATGCAGCGGGCTTTGGTGAAACTGGGCCCTCATTGAATAAAGAAAAATCTCCTGAATCCATCTGAAACCTCGCACCCAGTGCATGGATGCGTTTTATAACTTTGCCTTTTAACTTTGAGTGATCGCAGACTTTATTTAGCCGACAGTCTGACACCGCAGCACACACCGTGCTGGCCACCCGCAGCGTCTGAATGCGAGCAGGTTATGGAATCTATCTGAGCTCAAAACATGACTATGAAAACACCAAACTACTTGCCTTAACGAATTTCGTTAGTTTAGAATATGAAGAATTGTAAAATATAATTTCCATGAGGCTGTTCAGTCAGAAAGCGACAGATCACAGGCGTTTTCTCCCTCTCATCTGCGGCGAACGTCAAGCTGCGGCTTGCGCAGTTTATGTTGTTATAATAATGATTAATGTTAAAATTACGTTTTTATGCCTCAATAATTATATATACCACCAGATAATACATTAAATCAGTCATGTTTGGGACCCACATGTCTCTTTGTCAAGAATGGTGTTTCCTGTACTATGACCAATGTTATATAACGGTAGCCAAAATTATACCTTAAAAACAAGTTAATTTGCCGGGATTCCCGGGAAAATGTGCTTCTTTTCCCGGGATAGAAAATGTCTCATTTTCGGGAAAAATATTAATCCCTAACGCACACGCACGCACACAGATGCATAAACACAAAAATGCATGCTGACACAAGCACGTATGCTCGCACACACTCACACACGCACACACACACACACACACACACTCACAGACAGACCCGCACACGCCCACGCACACACACAGATGCATCAACACAAAAATACATGCTCACAAAAGCACGCATGCTCGCGCATGCACACACACACACACACACACGCACGCACGCACGCACGCACGCGTGCACACACACAGACACACACACGCACACGCAAATGTATAAACAAAAACATAACGCATTGCTGAATATCCCTCGGCCAAGGTCAAAGGTCAAATCCAGCAAAAAACCTTACGTTGCACATCTATGGGTCATGGTGAGTTACCATACCAAATTTGGTGAAGCTGCGATCATTAGTTGCTGAGTACTGACCCGGACAAAGTCATGGACAGACGACAGACAGACAGACAGACACACACGCAGGTGACGAAAATACCCCTCTGGCCAAAGTTTGGCTGAGGGGTAAAAATTTATTCTCACACAAGCATGCACACACACGCACAGACACAAACACACACAAACGCTCACCTGGTAGCCCGGGTTTACCAGGGTTGCCAGGTTCTCCTGGAAGTACATGGGTGTAATTATGGCAGTCTCGTCCAGGTAAACCGACATCACCTGGCAGTCCTGGTTCACCTATTCAAAAATAAGAGAGACAGCTGACAGTACTGTGGAGTACACCTGATCTTAACACATGATCACTACACTGGGGTGAGCTGTATGACTGAATATTCACTACTATGGGGTGTGACGAATAACAAAAGATTCACTATTACAGGAAGTGCTGTATAACAGTAAATATCACTGGTATCGGGTGCACTGCAAAAACAGAATCTTACCAGGCATTTTAATCCTGTATTTGGACTAAAACACTTATTTGTATTACTTCTTCACTTGGGAGAAAAAAATTCTGCCACTGATCATTTTGACTCATTTCTAGATTTGTTCATGGAGTCAGTGAAATTCGTCATATCATAGACAAATCTAGAAATAAATCAAAATTATCTTACATCAGTGGGAGAATTTTTTTTCAAAGAAAAAGGTGATAGAAATAAATGAAGTAAGTCTAAGATGAAAATGCTTGGTAAGATTTTGTTTTTGCCGTGTGTGCTGGGTGCCAGATGTTACATACCTGGTGACCCATCCGGCCCCCTCACACCGTTGGGGCCCCTGAGAGAGGCCCCTGATGGCCCTGGGCTGCCACTAGGGCCTCGGTCCCCTGGGAGTCCAGGGGGTCCAGTGGGGCCCCTGTCACTGGCACCTGAGAAAGCATTTCAGGGAGTTTTCAGAGGAGCCGTCATTTGTGAGATGTATGGGTTTAGAGCCTCAGTCCCTCGATATGATTTGTTAGGTGATGAAATGTCTGCAGTACTGTATATATATGTGCTGTATATGTTCAGTGTGTGCTGTCATTTAATTTGTCATGCAGTATTGCTGTGTGTCTGTGTGTGTGCTGTGTATGAGTAGTGCACGCGTGTGTGTGCATGTGCATATGTGGTCTGTGCTTGTAAATATATTGTGTGTGTGTGTGCGTGTGTATATGTGTGAGCTTGTATGTGCATGTGCGGGCGTGCATGTGTGTATGTTTGCGTTTGCTTACATGTGTGTGCGCATGTACATGTATGTGTGCATGGGTTTGTGTGTTGGCCTGTGCGAGTATGTGTGTTAGGGTTCGTGTGTACGTATGCACATATGTACGTATGAGTGTGTTGGCGTGTGTTAGGTTATGCTTTAACCTTCTGAGTTTTCCCATTATTATTAGTTTCTGTTGGCTGGTTGGTAGTGGGCGGGGGCTTACCAATTAACCTGGTGACCCCAGGGTTGATGAGGCACCTGGAGATTGAAAAAAGGGGCTTTTGTTTGTAAAGAGGTGCGTGTGTGAAACCTCGTTTTTTTTTCCTCTCGAAGAGCAACCGTATAAAAACAACGAATGACCCTGTTCGCGGGAACCTTCGCCTGAATGACTCCCCAGCCTTTCGTTAACCACTGTTTCTTTTGCCAACCTTATAAAAACCCAAACTAAAACTTGAACCAACAACATCTACGGACGCCGACAGAGCTGGCCGTTTTGTGGAGAGCTCGCGGGAGCTAGTGGTCAAAGGGCACACAGGAGGTAAGACCCCCATCCATTTATCCCCTACCAGCCAGCCCTTTGTTTTATACACATTTGTGTTAGGGAATGATTTTGTATACCCCTAGATATTTTGAGTCAAACTGATAAGTCGTCATTCCCATAACAGCGTGTGTGTTTTTTGTGTGTTAGGCTTTGTGCGTATGTACAGTATGTATGCATATATGAGCGTGGCGGTGTGTGTGTGTGTGTGTGTGTGTGTGTGTGTGTGTGTGTGTATGTGTGTGCGTGCGTGCGTATGCTTGCATTTGCTTACATGAGTGTGTGTGCATATGCATGTATGTGTGTAGTGTGCATGGGTTTGTGTGTTGCTGTGTGTGTGTGTGTATGGGTTTCTGTGTGTATGTATGTACTGTATGTATGAGTGAAGCGATGTGTGCGCGTGTCTGTGTGTGTGTGTGTGTGTGTGTGTGAGTGAGTGAGTGAGTGAGTGAGTGTGTGTGTGTGTGTGTGTGTGTGTGTGTTAGGGTTTCTGTGTGTATGTACTGTATGTATGAGTGAAGCGATGTGTGTGTGTGTGTGTGTGTGTGTGTGTGTGTGTGTGTGTGGCGTGTGCACTCCTTCTCTCCTCACACTCCTCCACTGGTGACGCACCTCTGCTCCCCTTCTCCCCCTTCACTCCTCTCAAACCGTCCAATCCAGGAATACCGGGAAGCCCTGAGGCACCTGGGATACAGACACACCCAAGAGCATCAATCCCAAGCAGCTGCCAATCACAGGCGACTCGCAAACGAATCAACCAATGGGAGACGTGGCTTCCTTTCACTCCAAAGGCATTTAAATCAGGTCACACCGCGGATACGACAAAACTTATCTCTCATCTCTGCGTACACTGAACAGAGCAGAACAAAACAACATTTCACTTTGCGTGCAGTATCTCCCTTTGTTGCCATCTCTCTAACATATCAAACTCCAGTGTTTTTACTCGTAAAAACAAATTAAGAGTTTGTCTCCATAACGCAACATATCCATTTCACTCATTTTGAGCAAATCAGCTTTTTCTGTGGTGGCGCCTATTGCATTTTATAGAAAAACACAAACTTTCACCATGAAAAAATACACCTTATATTATGAATTTCTAAAAATGGATTTTTGCACCATGTGTAAGAAGCACAGGGCTATCGCTCCATGGAGTTATCTCAATTTTTGTAATTTTGGCACTGATTACATTCTGGAAACAAACCCTTCAAATCCCTTACCCCCCAAGAAAGCCCAAAATACCTAAAGGCACCAGTTTAATAGCCGATCAATGCACCTACGATATTTGGTAAAGCAATATTGAGCGGTTTCTGAGTTATGGTCCAGAAACACTTTAGGACCGACACTGACTGGAACCAAAAGCCGAACACAAAATCCCCCTCCCCCCCATAATAATGCAGCATGTTCATAAAGCCCCTCAAAAGCCAGTGCACTGATCTCAGGCCAGTTTGCCCAGCCTATCTCCCCTCTGCATGCACTACGAGGGCTAAAGACAAAACTGGCCCAAGATCAGCACTCAGACGTTTTATGAATAGGGGTCATAGTTTCTTACACAGCGTTTTTTCAGTTATAAACGTTTTCTAAGGTAATACTGATTCTCCCTGTCTCAGGAAGGATGGGTGATAACAGGATGGGCTTTGAAATGGTTGGTCGTGTTGTGAATCCGTATAGTATGAGTTTCGCTTTTGAGTCGAGTTACTGGGATTAATCGGCTTTTTGATGATGTTCTGGTTTGCTGAGATGCACCGGTATAACACCGGAAAATAACATGCATGGGAGGCTGCGGGTCAAGTTTCAAAATAACACGGACACATTCGGCTAAAAAATAGCCTGCGCAGATTTACCCTCGTTCAGTTTTATTACGAAATGGGCCAATCAAAGTAAAAAAAAAAAAAAAATGCTCATCGTTGTAGCATGTAAATTGCAGGCCTGAGTGTTCATGGTCGGATTCCGTGGATTTCCTCTTTCATTTGACGTATCGTTGGTATACATGGCACAGATCCAGTGGAAATGCTTGCAATGAGCTCTAATATTATGCTTTCCTATGTTTTGCTAGATGCTTATGTACTTGATTGAATTGCTTGGATTGTGTTAGGTTTATAAAACTGTCATAATGAGTTTTATCAGAATTCATCCCTTGAGCATATGCGAGCGAAGATGTTGCTTTTTAGAAGCGTGTTGCATTTTATTATGCATATTAACTGCCCTTGGTTTGGGGGCGCGTGGTCATAAGAGGTTGCTATTGTTTTGAATATATCTTTTCAACTGATTCGTGTATTTTCCCAAAGTCACGCGTCCAATTCCAATCTACTGCGTTTGGCTTCCTCTGTGCCTAAACTGCATGACGTCATATCCCTGGATGAGGGCCGCCGCCCAATTTCAAATTCTGGTCAAGACTATCGACTCATTGGACTGGCATGACTTTTTTCTATAATCTGGTTTGTTACTCCAATTCTCTTCGGTTTTTACCGATGCTGCCCTTCCGTTGGGTTCGGTGGTTATTTTCAAGGTCAGTGGTTTGCATGTATATGGCTTGGTCTGCCTAAGCTCCTAATTCTCAGCACTGAGCAATGTAACCATTGCAGTAACCTATTGCATTTTAGACATATTCTGGCATCATAAGCGTGTCGCAGTTCTATGACAATGAAGCCACAGTAAGCATCATTGTCCAAAAGTCGAGGCGGCACAGTATTTAGCATAGCTGCCTCTCTCAGCAAGAAGGTTGTGGGTTTAGATCGACTGAGCCCTTCCATGTGGAGTTTGCATGTTCCCGTGTTTTAGCGTAGGTTTTCCTTTGGGTACTCCAGTCCCCTCTAGTTCAACTTCCTTCCACCTTATTTACATTTCGCTAGGTTCTAGATGAGAAAGGGTCTCGCTCTTTCTCCTCTAAAATTGCATGATTTTGCTGGAGGATGTTTTGTGTTTCTCTGCTTTTGCCACTAAAACCTGTTTCAGTCCGTACCGTCTGTGCATCTATTGCAATTATTTGTATATTTGTAACTGTAATATGTGTCTGTCTGTCTGTCTGTCCGCTCGCATAACTCCAACAGCAGCTGATCGGATCATCTTGGATTTTTACACAGGTCATGGATGTCTACGTTTCTAAGGTCCTCCTCTGAGAGATGATCTGGATATGAACCCAGATCGGGATTTGGGAACCGTTTTCTGAATTTTCTTCATATGTCTATTTGTCAGCTCGTATTACTCAAAAAAAAAAAATTATATCGGTTTAACTTGAAAGTTTTACTCATTGTCACCACTGCTAATGCCTTAACGGGCGAGGGTCTGCAATCTTTGATGGTCTTGTTCGTCATTGGTTGATGTTTGTCACTTTAAACTCCACTATATATAAGAGGTCTAATAGCTGGGGTTCAGTTTAATTCTGCAAGATGTTCTGACCCATCTTTTCCAAGCCTATTTCTAATAGCCCCCAAGCAATACCTGGATCATTTGTTCAGAATAAGTGCTGCTCTTCAGCGGCTATGCAAGGTATACGTACGGCCTCTTTAACATCTGGGCCGCTGGTCATCTTCAGCATATGCATCCTACGTGCGCCCCGAAGCATCTGCAATCATCAAAGCCCAAAGATCACAAGCCTTTGGTCAGATAAGCTTGCAAATAACTGGTGGTCAGTGGTTTGACGCTGTCTGTAGTTCGCTGTCACTTACTTCTAATTGCATGCAGGGCTTGCAGCCCCTAGCCATTGCTGGCTATCATCGCATAAAATAAATAAACGAACCATAAATTCCTTGTCACACTTTAACTTCCAGGTTTTCAGGAGCCTTGGCCTAAAAGCCAGCTCATCACCGGTTGCAGTCCCCTCTCTAGGTTCAGCCTCCCCTGCAGCCTTATTTGGATTCCGCTAGGTTTTGCATGAGAAAGGGTCTCGCTCTCTCTGTTCTAAAACTGCATGATTTTGCTGGGGAATGTCTGTTTGTGTTTCTCTGTTTAGCCACTAAATCCTGTTTTAGTCAGTGCTGTCTGCGCATTTATTTGTCATTGTGTTGATGTTTGTCATTTCAAGCTCCGCTGCATAAAAGGTCTGGTAGCTGGTGTTCAGTTTGGTGTCAGGTGTTTCGACCATCTTTTCCAACCTATTTTCCAAATCCTTCCAGTAGCTGCTGCTCAAAGGTATTTTCTAAAGGTTCATCCCTGAAATTGGATTTAGTGGCTGTCTCTCTCTCCATCTCGCATAGGATGCTAGTAGTTCTGAGACAAGGCTGCTTTTCACCTTACATAGACTCTCTTTTGGATTGTTCTTTTCTTTTAGCTTTTTACGGGTTTTTAAGGAAGCTGGCCCGGTGCCACCACTTTAATAGAATCATTTGATCCATCAAAGATGTCCTCACTCAGATTTTACTTTTCTCCGGGACTTCTATAGTCCTCATCACCTTATTTATTCAAAAGCAGGCTGATTACTTGTCATGTGGTTATTGCTTGCACAGGTTTTCAATTTTGCCCTTTTAGATCCATGCAAATATTTAAAGATTAGGCCTCTGTCTGAAGCCGACTCCCCTCTTTCTCACCCCAGACAGTAAACCCATGTCTAAATCCTGGTTTAGCTCCTATTTAAATCAGACCCTATTGAGATGCAATTTAGCCCCTAAGCATTATTCAGGTCATTCGCTGAGACAGTGCACTGATGACTCATAAAGGGAATATCTACAACTCTCTCCAACAGCGCTGACATCAATCTAACCAGCCCAAAGATCCCCGAAGCCTTAACAATTCATGGTAAGCTTGCAAATAACTGGTGGTTGGTGGTTGGCATTTCGGCTTTATTGTCATATGCTAATTGCATGTGGGGCTTGCAAGCCCATAGCCAATGCTGGCTATTGTGTTTTTGCAAACAGGGCTTTGCAGCCCTTAAGCCATTGCTGGCTACAACAACCAAAAAAAAAAAAAGCAAAAATTGAAAAAAAAAGTAAAAAAAATAAAAAAAAACAAAAAATTGAAAAATTTTAAAAAAGCAAAAAAAATTGAAAAGTTTAAAAAAAGCAAAAAAATTGAAAATAAAAAAAAAATTGCAGGGCATTGCAGCCTATTAGCCATTGCTGGCTAACGTCATAAAAAAATGCAAAAAAAAAAAAAAGCAAAAAATTGAAAAAAAAGGAAAAAATTGAAAAAAATTGCAGGGCTCAGCAGCCTATTAGCCATTGCTGGCTAACGTCATTATGGGGGAAAAAAAGCAAAAATTGAAAGAAGAAAGAAAAAAAAGAAAAAAAAACGCAGGGCTTTGCAGCCCTTAGCATTGCTGTCTTATGTCTGGATTTGTACAGTTGTTTAGACCTCATTGGTTTTCTGTCACGCTCATCATGTTTTCTTCTCTCAGCAGCCGTGCTCCTCCGTCTGTTATGTTGTTCCTGCTTGGTGAGATATTCCTTCCTGTCCTTTGGGGATTCATCAGCCTGTGCTTCCGGGGCTTCCGCCCCTCATTTTGGGGGATGTCTGCTGCTGCTCAAAGAGCAGTGCTCCTGCTCTAAGTCTCCCGAAGAGTCAAAGCGTAAGACTTGTTTGACGATTCTAAGCATATTCCTTAACCTGTGGCGAAAGTTCAGTCAGGAAGACTCTCTCTCGCGCACGTCAACTCCGTTTATTTTATGCACGTATGTTCACTCATAAATCTCCGCAGTCAATGTCCAGGGTTGTCAGTTGACCCATCAGCTGGCGTAGCAGCTGATCTCTTCTATCCAACCGGGCACACCTAAGTCATATACTGTAGTAGGTCCATCTTTTTAAAAAATGTCACTCTCTCTACTCTAGTTCACCCATGCTGCCGTTCGCTGACCCTCCTCCTCCCCAATGCCATCCTACTCATCGAACCTCCCGTACTGCAGCTCCAGCTCCACCACCCGTCAGCCACCACCGCCACCAGTGTCTGGACTCTTCGGGGGATTTCCTGCTGCTGCTCCGAGCAGCGCTCCTGCTCTACGAGTCTCCCGAAGAGTCCAAGCGCCAAAGTCTTGTTTGATTCTAAGCATGTTACTCCTTTATGCTCAAAGCATAATAAATATTTTCCTGATTTCACTCAAGTCTCTCCTGATTGAACTCCTGTCAAATGCCCATGGCTTAATCTTTGAGAATCCGTGCCAGGCCTGAGCCCGAGCATTGTTCAAAAGACACCACATGCGTCATGCCTGAATCTTTCAGACCCCAATGTGATCAAGTCATTGGGCTGTGGATAGCTGGAACATACCAAAAATCGCATCGCCCAACGCATTTTGGGTAAGCCAACCCCAATCTCTAACCTTGTGGCTCGTTACAGGGCTGGAAGCACCAATATCGACCCACATTCTGGTCAGCCCTAGGGTCAAAACCCCAGTCAGGGACAATCAGATCCGCCCTTCCACCTGAGAGATCGGTTTAGAGACCTGCACCAGAATGACTCAGGAGACTGAGGAATCCACAGAGTAAAGATCAGCAGAAGAACAGTGAGTCGCCGACTTGCAAAGCGAGGGATCAGAGCCCACAGGGCATGTGTTGGAATGCAGCTTGATGCATGGTGCAGGGCTACCAGGCTTCGTGGGGCTGAAGAATTATGGTCGAGACGAGTTCCCAACCGATTCTGGAGGAATGTTGTCTTCATGATAGGTGATTTGTCTGCTTCCGACACAATGGAAGACAGAGAGTCTACCACAGGCGGCGTGGTGAGAAATCTGGCCCCTGCATTGCTGAAACAGATCGCTTTGGAGGAGGCTCGGTGATGGTCCAATTTTGTTTAATATGGCTGGAGGTCCGACCTGCTCATATCGGTAAATCCTTGGCCAGCCCTTCTATGACCTTGTCATTGACCCACATAAATTGCCTTACATCACAAACAACCCTGAGGTACGTTCATGCAAGACAACATAGGGCCTCACTCAGCACGTGGCAGCTCCTGGCCTTTGATAGTGCCAGTCATGGAATGACCACCCCTTTCAGCCCGTGACATGAACTGCACTGAGCATGTGTGGGACCTGTTGGATGTTGGTTTTGCAAGGCACTCCAAGCATGGGGCAGAGGCAGAGCTCAAGCCGCTTCCTCCAGGAGTGGCAGGTCATTCCCCAGCAACAGCTCAACAGAATGGTGTCGAATAAGAGCGAGATGGCTTTATTTGCAGGCACGTGGCGGTCACCTTTCGGTACTGAATTGGAGTTGATCTTTGTTGTTGATTTTGTTGTTAAACTTGTCATTGTTGATTCTTTTGTCGTTCTTTTTTTGTTGATGTTCTCTGACATTTTGTTGAAGTTGTTGTTATGGGTAAAGTCAATAAATGGTTATAAATTTGAATCCGAATTGGGCTACAATTTTGGTCATCAATTTGCTAAAGTCCATCAGTGTAGTTAAAGTGGTTTTGTACATAAAAGAAAGTAAAGGGGTTGAAGTGCTTCAAGTAGTACTGTATCGACGCTTTGAAAGATTCAAATGCAAATGCTACATCCTGTAATTGAGATCATTGTGACAGATAAAACAACTGCCATTTAGACAGTGGACTATTTATACTTGTCAGCTACTTGACTGTACATAATAAAGGTAAACATAAATAGCAACATTTTATGTTGCAAGAACATAGACGTTGGAACTATATTCTGAGGAGGGGGGCGGGATTTTTATGAGGGTTTGTGCTCATATATACGCACAGTGTTTTAGACAAGTTTGATTTTAAGCAGGATACTTTGATTGCCACACAGTTAAAGGCTGTATCGTGATATGGCGTCACTATTGTTGACAGTTGAAATGTTCTCAAAAAACATAGAGCCACTAAACCCCTCTCCTTCAAGCTTGGGTTTTATGAAGCAGCGCCTTTCTTAAAATTATGAAAGTTCTGAGTAAAGCTGCTTTCACACCGGACACGAAACGAATTTTTCACGGGACAGATTACATTCAAAGTCAATGCAAGGTGCGTCTTTGCATTGACTTTTAATGTAATCTGTCATGCGAAAAAAATTAGATTTAGCATCAATAACTTCAGACCAAAATAATAGCTCAGCTGGGTAAATGGCGTGTACAGCTAGATTTGTGATAAGCGCCCGGTATCATTCCAAGCTGATACAAATAACTTATTTCAGGATAATTCCACAGACTTTAATTTTCACATTTTAAAACATTAGTTGTTCTATCTTGAGGTCTTTTAACTTGGAATGAATTGAACATACGAACTGCTGATCATTCATGACAGTAAATTAGCGAACTTTCCACCATATAGGGCCTATTGTGAAGAATTAAAAACTCCCCAGAGAGTTATTCATTAGCCTATTTTGTACTTTAAAGAGTCCACTCGTGGTAGAAACTGACTGTGCCTTTAATGAATGAATTCGTGGTTGTTTCTTTCCGTAATAAAACAAAACGATAATGAAAACTACCGTTTGCAACAAAAAAAAAAAAAAAAAATGAAGAGCTACGCAATTTGTGTTGAACTGAGAGGAATGTCCTCGATTGTGTCACCTGGCGAGGCAATATCTTGAACTGAAAATTTTATTTGAAATAAATTAGGCTATATATTCCACAGAGAAACGGGATGCTCTAACAAATATTCGTCCGAAAACTATAAAACATCTAAACGTGGTCGGATAACTCTCTCCTAACAGAGAATTCTTCTCAGTATTTGCGGCTTCTGTCTCTCTGTCCTCTTCAAGGAGCAGGACAACCATAATCAAAAGTTCTCAGGAGGAGAAGAAACTGAGTTACTTGAAGAAAACCTGCCAGCGGGCAGGTTAGCTTCACGGAGTATGTTGCCGCGGCAACTGACTCAGAGTTGGACTGAACTCGCATTGTGAACCGGAAAACTCAGAGTTTCCTGAAACTCTATGCTGACTCAAGTTACCACTAACCCGCTTTCTGAAATGAGGGCCCAGCTCTACTCACCTCAAAGTAGAAACAAAAGGCGTCTAGGCGTCAGAATTAAAACCATTCAACTCCGAATTCTCTCCAACGTTGGTATGCTTTCCCTATGTTTATTTGGGACTTTGCATAGCTGTGATCGCGTTCCTTTTTCCTGGAAACGGCACTTTCAAGATTTAGAAACGTCCTCTTTTTCGGTTTAGCTTCGCTTAGACGCTTAGCAGACTCAGTGTGAGCTGTGGAAAAGAAATGCGAAAATCGCTTCTGTGACATTGTCTGGATCATTGCTTGAATTTACCGCCTTTGCTAGCTAACAGGAAATAAACAATGCGGCCCCTTACGTATCAAAACAAAGAGGCGGTTTTCCAAATTGTCTCTATAGGCTACATCTGGCACATGTCATTAGGCTGCATACAAGATAAAAGCATATGTTGCATGATGCTGAAAGACATAGGCCTGAATGTAAGTCTGACACATTTGAATTCAGATTCTTTATATATACGTATATATAAACAGGGCTCTCAAGTTTCGAGTGCAGGCTAGAGTGAGATTTTTGGGGGGGTGCATGATGCTCCCGTTTTCAAAGGTGCATAGTAACGATGTACATGTACTTCGTTACAGTATTTAAGTAGTTTTTTTGAGGATTTGTACTTTACTTAAGATTTATTTTTAAACTGGGACTTTTACTCTCCTACATTTAAAAGATAAGTATACTTTCACTTTGTTACTTTGACACTGGCAACTTAGTTTCTCGTTTCAAATTAAAATATTAATTTAATTCATCATTTACGGATTATCTGGATTTGGCGTGCTCGAGAAGAACAACGGTGCATCTTTGTGCGGATGTGTCCGCCAGAAGGGGCGTGGGCTACTGCAAATTTATGCGCGGTTACAATATTCTCTCACTAGATGGCACACCAGGATCAGTTATTGAATATCACAACTGCCAGTAAACTCAAATAAGAAAAGTGACTCTTTATTTCCCCCCAATATCTGTGCTTTTTTTTTAATTTCGTGGGACTCCCCAGTATAATAAAGGCTAAATTAAATAATTCTTTTGTGTATTTGTATCGTTTTGTCTGTCACAAACAAGAGATGTTGCGGTACCACCTCTGACACCGGATCGGAGCAGGGTTTGTTTTCATCCAAAATACACTACATGGAGGGCAGAGAGCCCCCACCCTCCATGTAACAAGTTACAAGTCAATTCATCTAACCATAACCGTCCAAAGCTGTTACACTGAGGTAAAAAATGATCCATAAAGCAAATATCCTACACAGTTCCTCGACTTTAATAAGCAGTTATTGTAAAAAAATTAAGCGATGAAGTGATTACCTGATTTCGGGCTTCCACTTCCAGCTCTTCTTTGTCGTGTGCACAATGGCATTCGCGCGCGTGTGGAAGACGTGATTACGGCGCTACTATTTCACCTGGCAACAAGAAATACTATTTTCTGATTGGCTGATGAGTTTATGATTCAAGCAGAGCCATACCTTCGCCTCATCCATTCATAGATTACTAATCTCTTTTATATACAGTTTATGTTACTAATGCGCGGCGAGTTTTATCACTTCTCAGCGTGAGAAATGTCACGTGTGGCGTGTGAACTTATTGAAATGCGTGTGTCTCACGCTCAATGCGTGAGACTTGAGAGCCCTGTATATATAAAAAAAATAATAAGACTTGGGGCAGTATGGGGCTGATGGAGGGGAGCGGGGGCGCTCCCCGCCCCCCTGTTCCAACGTCTATGTGCAA
Organism: Gymnothorax javanicus; assembly: GCA_029692085.1. Lineage (NCBI taxonomy): Eukaryota > Metazoa > Chordata > Actinopteri > Anguilliformes > Muraenidae > Gymnothorax > Gymnothorax javanicus. Next base: position 121,219,702 of record CM056198.1, read on the forward strand.
CAATATTTAGAAAGAAACAAAATTATTCTGAATATTTTGTGGAGCAAGAACCCCCATATGTACTTATAAATACTTACCATATTGGAGTATAAACAGCAGGGGAGAATTCAGCAGGATTAACCAATATGCTGGGGCCGGTCGTACGCGTACTGGACTTACGCCTGACTTGAAGCCAAGTTGCGAGAACGTAGAGGCATAACTTTAAGACCACAGTACCAGCTGGCAGTAAACAATATTCATGATGACTGGGTGTAAATTCAACGCCTATCTAACGGAGGCGTAAAGTGAATTTCCTGGCCGTTTCCAAAGGAAACCACTTATTAAGGAAGGCCTCCCCAAGATGTAATGTTACCACACATCATACCAATTTCATATTTCTTCATGATAAATTAATGCCGTTTCCTACTGAAATGTTGACATAAAAATACGTGGTATAATTAAGAAAAACGACTTCATTCTCAAACAATATTTATTTTTTTGCAAATTGAATTTATATCTTTACACATATAGCTTAAGATTATGGAAATTATTCAAGCGCGACATTAAAAAAAACACATAAGGCTAGGCTATATGTTTTCCGATTTTTCCAACTAGTTCATTAATTTTTCAGCCAAAAAAAGACAGAAACTTCTTTTAAAATCAAAAGCAAATTTTAAATTGAAGAAATTGGGGTGTCATTATTTATAGATAAAAATTTCCGTAAAGTGATCGGTCTCGTGTTCCAAGAGGTCAGCGATAATCAGATTCCGATAGTTCCTCGGAATTTTCAATTGAATCAGTCCATTTGATGAAGAAGAGTACTTTTTTATGGAAGATGAGGAAACTCAACATAAAGCTGCTTTCACACCGGACGCGAAACACATTTTTTCGCACGACAGATGACATTCAAAGTCAATGCAAAGACGCTAATATGTTTTGCCTGTATTCGCGCCTTTGCATTGACTTTGAATGTAATCTGTCGTGCGAAAAAAATTGTTTTGCGTCTGGTGTGAAAGCAGCTTAACACGGGATTCAGAACCATACAGATTCCAGCCTGAGTACTCGAGCAATGAAGACAGCTAATTGTCAGTGTCTCCGCCTGTCCCGAACTATACAACACTTACCAGCCAAGTAGCGGAATGATTATTATTCCGGTTCTACAATTGTTTCTGTGCACGGCGTGTTGGATAGCTACCAGTTACCTGGATGTAACTCCAGTTCTATGAGTACGTGCGTAGCCCTCTAACGGGCTTTGCTATTTGCCTGAGAAGAAAATTGAACTCACCTGCTCCGTAGGAGTGGGTAGCACACTCACCTCCCATAAAGCCTCGGTGCTGCCAATGCTCGTCTCCCTTTGAAACTCAGCATCTCACACTCGGGGCCAGCTGGGCAGGCTGTTAGAGGGCTACGCACGTACTCATAGAACTGGAGTTACATCCAGGTAACTGGTAGTTCTATCTCGTACGTGCTTCGCCCTCTAACGGGCTTCGCTATTGGTTTACACCTAAGGCGAAGGCCGTTAGGGATGAATGTACTCCCAGGTGGCCCCGCACCCCTGAGTTCTATCTAGAAACCAGAGAAACCCGTGCAGTCCCTGGGGCGAGCACCGCCAGGCTGCGTAGCCCGATCCAGGTCGTAACACACTTACACCACACCAGACCCAAGTTGGTGCCAGAGGGCCCGTCCTGATAGGGTCCCTCCCAGAATGAAAGAACGAACGCATGGGGGGGCGCTTGTAGCTGACATGTCTTGCTGGCGAGCCCCCTCGCCCCCCTCCCACGCCTGCCGGTGGGGCGCCTCCAGATCGCATCGCCTCAGGGTGTGGCATCACACTAGTTAGTGTTAGAAGGGAACCCCGCAGATAGGGCTCCCAGGACTGAATGTGCGACCGAACTGGCGGTCATGTCCCTCAGATATGACTGCGCGAAGGTTGATGCGGAAGACCAAGAGGCCGCCTTGCAAGTCTCCTCCACGGATACGCCCTTAAATAGCGCTGTGGAGGATGCGATGCCCCGGGTAGAATGTGCGGTCAGTCCCGCCGGGGCGATGAGGCCCACTGCTGAATAGGCTCTGCAGATAGCATCACAGATCCAGTGGGCGAGGCGCTGCGATGACAGAGGGGCTCCTGAGCCCGTCTGCCATAGCTCACAAACAGCTGATCTGCTTTCCTAAGGCTTGCCGTGCATCCCACGTACAGGCTGAGCGCTCGCACTGGGCACAGTTTGTGCATCCGTTGCTGCTCGCTGGTGGCATGAGGCAGAGGGCAGGAAGCCTGTAGCCGGATCACAGACGATTTGAAGGCTGTGGAGATGACCTTTGGTCGGAAGGACGGATTAGGGCGAAGCTCCATTGACCCACTGTCCTCACCTAAGGGTCAGACATGACGGGTGCACGGAGAGGGCGCCAAGCTCGCTCACCCTCCTGGCTGACGCCAAGGCCAAAAGGAGGGCCGTCTTGATTGATAAAATATGCAGGTCCGCCTGATCCAGGGGTTCAAGTGGTGGTCCTGCCAGGCCGTCCAACACTGTCTGCAGATCCCATTGCGGAACCACGTGCTGCGTCGGGGGTCTTAGCCTGCGGACTCCCCTCAAAAAACGCTTTACTAGGGGGTGATTTCTGGCTGTGAAGCGGTCAAACCCATCATGTCCCGCCGCGATGGCTGCCGCGAACACCCCCAGAGTGGGTGCCGCGCGGCCCCCTTCGAAGAGCCCTTGAAGGAATTCCAGCACCCCCTGAAGGGGGCATGAGTGCGGGTTCAGGCCTCTCGCCTGACACCAGCCAATAAAAATCCGCCAACGAGTCGCATAAGCTTTGGATGTGGCCGGGGCATGCGCACACTGAATTGTGGACACCACCGCCTCAGTTAGCCCAACTCAGCTAATTTCACCCTTTCAACTTCCAGGCCATGAGGGGGCAGGCGCGGATGGTGCTCGGCACCCGAGACCCCATCAGCGGGAGGTCCAGAATCTCCCATGGGCTCCCAAACGCCAGCTGGATGAGATCCGGAAACCATCTTGCGCTCGGGCACAGTCGTGCCACCACAATTATGGACAGGTGCTGCTCCCTTACTCTGCGAAGCAGTGGCATTAATTGCCGCCGGGGCGGGAACGCATACAGCAGGCCGGCTGGCTAAGCTGGATGGGCCAACGCGTCCACCCCCAGGGGAGGATTGTCGGTAGGCCTCAGGGAGAACCACAACGGGCACAGAGCGTTCTCCCTGTTCGCAAACAGATCCACCTTCGGTCGCCCGAACAGCCTCCAGATCTGTTCCGCTGTCGCCGGTAAGAGGCTCCAATCCTCCTCGGGCAGCGCCCCCCTGGACAGCCCATCTGCCCGAGTGTTGAGGATGCCAGGAACATGCTGGGCCTTCAGGGAGCAAAGATGGCGATCTGCCCATATCAGGAAGGAAGCAGCCATCTTGTGTAGGGCCACTGATCTGACCCCCCGTTGCCTGTTGACATAGGCCACCACCGTTGTGTTGTCCGATCTCACTAGGACGTGCCTCCCTTCCAACCGTGGAGAAAAATGGTGCAGCACCCTCTGAACTGCCATGAGTTCTAGTAGGTTGATGTGCCGCCGAGGCCCCTGCCATGTACCAGCGACAGAAGCAGGGCCACAAGTTCCGTCCCACCCTGTGAGGGAGGCATCCACAAATACCTGGGTATAGTGAGCCACACACCCCATCCAAACTCCCTCGCGGAGCCGGCTGCGTGAGGCCCAAAACGCCAACGTCCGCCATGCTTGCATTGGTCTGCGGAGCATGCGCTGCTGGTCCCGCCTCGGGTCTAGCCAAAGGCGTATGAACCAGCGCTGCAGATCTCATGTGCAGTAGCCCTAAACGAACTACTAGATGGGCAGCTGCCCTCATCCCCAGTAGCGACATGACTGCTATTGCCGGCACCACGACTGCGTCCCGTAATCCCTGGGCACAAGATAGGATAGCTTCCGCTCTCTCCACAGACAGGCGTGCGGTCATAGTCCGAGAGTCCAACAGCATCCCTAAGTACCGAGCTGTCTGGCTGGGCTGCAGGGTGCTTTTGTTGTAGTTGATAGCCCAGCCCAGCTGCGCAATATGTTGCATCAACAACCTCGTATGGGCGGTTGCCATCTGTTCAGAAGGGGCCAGGATCAGCCAATCGTCCAAATAGGTCAGAATCCATATCCCTCTCCGCGGGAGCAGCGCTAGCGCTGTCTCCACACATTTGGAAAATGTCCGTGGTGCCAGGGAATATCCAAACGGGAGGCGGCAAAACTGAAAGATCAGGTCCTGCAACGCAAAGCGCAGGAACTTTTGATGGCGCGGCAGGATAGGGACATGAAAATAAGCGTCCGTCAGATCTATTGACGTCATCCAGTCGCCTGGCCTGACACATTCCAGCAGCGCCCTTACCGTCAGCATCCGGAATGGTCTGCGCACAATGTAACTGTTTAGCTCTCGAAGATCCAGAATGGGCCTTGGGCCACCCGACTTTTTGGGAATCAAGAAATAAGGGGAATAAAATCCCGTCCGAGCTTCCGATTGGCGAACTGGTCTCAAGGCCCCTTTTCGTAGAAGCGAGTTCACTTCCTCCTTCAAGAACGTCTTCTGGGCGGAATTGGGGACGTTCGTCCACATAATGCCTTTGAATGGGGGAGGACGGCAGCGAAACTGCAACGCATATCCCTTCCGCAGTGTTCTGTCCAGCCAGACTGGGAGGGGGGCGCACAAGCTCACCCACGACTGATAGTGGCTTGTGAGTGGCAAAGCAGTCAATTCTATGGTTTCCGCTAGTCCGGGCCCTCCCGCGACGCCCCTCTCCTTGTGGGAGGGTTCGACCGGGGGGCCCTGCCCGAAAGGGCTGAGAGGCTAATGACAACAGCGCTTCCGCTGCAACCCCAAACATGTCACCTGGTGACTCACTCACCATGGGTGGTGGGGGTGCAGCTGTTTCTGAGTCGAGCGAGAGCCCTTCCTGACGTTTGCCCTCAGAAACATTGGCATCCAAACACACCTCGGGCTGCAGGGCAGAAGGAGTGACAACTTCCTCCACGGGTTCGGAAGCCCCAGTACCAGGATTACATTTGTGTACATACCCCGTGTCTTGCCTCCGGGATGCATGGCGAATGCTTAGTGACACCTCAGGAGCTATGGAGCCAAAATGGCGGACAACCCCGCTTCCAAGTGACCCGGAAGCACAAGCCTGCTGACGTGTCCTGACCAAGCTGCTGGAGCAAGCTGCGCTAGCAACATGTTGGTTTTGAGAGCATTTCTTCGCTGGTGGCGGGTCTGGACAAGGCGAGTTCCTCGTTTTTAGAGATTTATTTTGAACAATCCCAGTACTGAAAGTTAAGGGGTTATAAATTTTTGGTTTAGCCACCAAGTTTAGTCGTGCGCTACCACCATGAGTAGCGCGACGCAAACCATGCCGGCGGTTAGCTAGCCAGTACCTTATAAACAGGCTATTAGCTGGTGAAGCCCCAGTTTTAAGAGCATGATTTAATGGAGGCGGTGAGGAAACACGAGCTTCACGCCCCGCGTCCTCAATAACCATATCCACGGCAGGCAGAGCTACCACTCTGTCTCCGGTAGGTTTTTGACCCAGTTTACCTTGACTGCTACCACCTGAAACAGCCAGCGTGTCAGTGTGTGCAGTGTGGGAATAGAAAGACTCAAAGGCTAAATACTGAAAACGCCTTTTATTTTCTGTTTTCACTAAGGCTGACCGCCGAGGGCCCCCACCCCTGGTGCGGACCTGGCGAGACTGAGGCTGTGGTCGGCGCGGCTCCAGGCTTGGCTGGCTGGGGCCGGGAGCGGCCGATCATCCGACCTGCGCGGCGGCGGCTGGGGGCGGAGGTTGAGAGAAGGGGGCCCGCGGCGGACTGCTGTGGGCGTGGGGGAGCCCAGCTGTTCAGCTGCCTTCCGGCTGCCTCCAACCGATCCACCATGGTTTGGACGTCCGTCCAAATAGCGAAGTGGTGGAATTGGGCGCATTAATTAGTGCCCGCTTTTCCCGCTCCTTTAAGGAGGACAGCCCAAGCCACAGGTGACGGTGACCCACCTGGGCTGCACACATGCTCCTTCCCCGGTAATGGCGAATGCTTGAGACATCCGGAGCATCGCAGGCCGTGGTCTGGATCTCCTCGATCTCCTCCGCGCCAGCTCTGCCTTTTGGTGCGTAAGACGATCCAAGGAGCCAGCCAGGAAAGCCAGGTTGTTAGCCAACGCGACCCCCTGGGCCACGTTGGCATAACAGCGGTCGAGGAGGCTCACTGTCATCCTGTCCCTCTCGGATGGATGCAGCGGCCGACCGCCTGGCCACATGGAGGCGGTGGGGACCAGGCACCACCTCACCGCGTCCTCAATGGGCGGGACGCCCGTATCCCACTCCCAGCCCTCACCGGTGGAATACGGCGCATACTCAACTGCTGGAGACTTGGCAGCGACCAGATTCCCCCAATCACGTTGGGTGTAGCTGATGATGGGCGGCATCTGGGGGCAAACCACCTTGGGCCGCGCCTTGGATTTTGGCTGAGCCAGCAGGCCTATGGTGAAATCGTCTCTGTGGGTGTTTGGGGGCTGCGGAGGCAGGGGCATTTCCATCCGCACCGCCGCCGAGCGGAATAACCCAGGCAGGTCATCCAGCGGGTAGCGGTGCTCTGGGGCAGGCTCCTCGTCAAGGAAGAGGGCTGCCAGATCTTCCTGATAGACACGCAGGTCATCCTCCTCATCATATTCACTCCAAGGCTTGGAGCGGACCGCCGCCACCGACTCTCGGGCTGGCTCTGAGCCAGCCTGGAGGGTGCGTGCGGCTCGCAAGAACTGCTGCCTCCGCTCACGCTCCTCCCGGGGGAGCGCTGCGCAGGCAGCACAGGAACCAGCCTCCACCTGGTGACGCCAGCCCAAGCACACGAAGCAATCGTCATGTTGGTCCTCAGCCACCATGGGGGAGGCGCACTGCAAACAAGATTTCATCATGGATGCTTTTTCGTTAGTCCAATCTCTTCAGAAGGCTGAGTGAAAAAGGGAGACGAGCATTGGCAGCACCGAGGCTTTATGGGAGGTGAGTGTGCTACCCACTCCTACGGAGCAGGTGAGTTCAATTTTCTTCTCAGGCACGGTAAACCAATAGCGAAGCCCGTTAGAGGGTGAAGCATGTACGAGGTAGAACCAGCCTACTCACTTTTCAACCTTAAGTGAGTTCAATAGACCTGACGTTTGGTTACCTTACCTAACAAGACCATATATAATATATTAGGTTAAGAATAGCGTTAGTGGTGATTGAACTCACCCCTGATCTAGCCAGTAGTGAAATGATAATGTTCGCTGCTCTATTCATTTCTGTGCACTGTGTTTCATGAGCTCTCGAAACAATGCGTGTAAGCCGTACCTCACAGCTTGCTATTATTAGCTAGTTAGCGAGCGAACACGCAGTGCACAGAAATATAGAGACGTGAATGATATCACAACATGTGTAAACCATATCTTGCAGCTTGCTATTATTGGGTAGTAAGCTAGCCAGCACACAGTGCACAGAAATAAATAGAGTGCCATGAATAGTATAATTTCACTACTTAGCTGGCCAGCTAACTCATATTCGTTATGCTGAGTACAGCCATTAGTTGTATTGTAAAATGCCTGATGTAGCAAAGTAAAAGGAAATATACACGCAACATGCAGATGTAAGATAGATACTTGTATATCCCAACGTTTCAATGCTTGCCTGCTTAGCTACCACTTCTGACAACAAGATGGAACGGATAACCCCGTCAGCGTTCATTCTGCAAATGGCGCCGCGCGACTGGTGGTTCTCGTCAAAAGGTCACCCAATCAGCCATGAGCAGAAAACATGAATATTCATATATTCACTTCATTAGTGACGTAAGGGCTAAACGCTGGCTATAGAGCTCCGGACGTCACGTGACTCACTTTGTTTTCGCCACCATTTTGGAAGGAAAAGCCAAAGCGTAAATGAATGGCGCTAGTGCTGATTTCAAGCCATCAGAGTTCATTGCCCGCTGTACATGCAAAGAAATTGAGCTATATAATTCAAAACTTAATAGGTTAAACATTATTGACAATTATAATGCCTCAGGTGTGCTTTTCACAAGTATTGACTCAGCCGGATCGGACAATGTTCCAGACCTGCAGTATCCAGCAACTACAAATACCTGATCAACTTTCCCTTCATAGAGTCTCTCAAAACATACAAGAGCCTTGAGGGATACAAATGGACGTAATTTGGCTTTGGGATGAATAGGGCCTGTGTCCACGGGAAACTTCTTTTTTGTGCTGGCTGCGTCCGTTTTTAATGCAAATACTATGAAGTTTAGCATTGACAGCGCTCAGCGTCCTCGACGACCAAAACGTCCCCAGCAATCAGCATACAGCTTTTTCCCACGGCGCTCTCGGCTGGAAATAGTTCAACTTTTGGAACACCGCCGGACTCATCAATGTCACTTCTCTCTCGCTGACAAATCATAATCGTAAATTGGGAGGGAATAACAATATCAATAGAAACGTTTCCTGCTGCTTCAGTCGTATTTCTAATCAATTAGCTTGCTACAGTTTAGGTTTGCTTACTGTTCCCCATTTTGGGACATGAAGTTTGCTGACAGATTATTCAGTACTAATGTTTACGACAACTGTAGACCCCAACAGCTTTAGCTAGCTTGGTACTCTGTGATTGCTTAGGTTCCCATTTATTTTAATCTGGGTCGCTAGGTTTCCCAAAGCATGGTTGGGAGCTACATTAGCAACTTCGCTACATAGTTGGCACCATTGACTTTATTCGGTTCCAACTGCACTTTTGGGAAATGAACATTCATTAGCTTAGTTGCAACAGTTATTCGCAGTTTCATTTCACTGAATAACGATGCATTTACAACGATGCATAGAGGAAATACTCAGTCTTCGCAACTTTTAGCAAAAATCAGCGCTAGAGAGTAGCGCTCTGTAAATGTGATCATGGGCGCTTCCAGCTCTGAAAGCGCTGCCCGTGAACACAGGTCTTAAGTGCCTCTTCATCACATGTACGTTAGCATCAGCAATAGGGCAGAATAATGTAACTAGCCATTCGCTGTGCTCAACGTGTATGTTAACTAGCTTGTGTCACCACGTTATTGCAGTTTGAATGAATGTCTAAAGGCATTACCGAAGACATAAAATTATTCACTTTTCATGAATACAATCAGCAAGTTAGCTGCTTGCTGTATGCCTGCCAGTGTTTTTAACCACACACTTTCCTGCCAATATGGCGATTTCTGATTGCATGACGTCAGCGCCTGGAGCTCTATAGAGTACTAAAGTGATGACGTCACCACTACTTAGCTTCTGGTGTCGGAAGTAAAATCCCTATGGGAATTTATAATGGGGTTTGGACACTTTCCAGCATTGCTCGAACTCGTATTAAGTTTAAGAGCCGCCTCGCTCCGAGATTAGCCTACAGGGTATACAGATATAAATGATCACATCAAATTTGTAGTTTATTGCCAAAAATTATATGCTTTTGCACTTGTAGTCCAGTTTGTAGTCCACTTCTCCGGACTACATATCCACTACACAAGTGGGCGAGTACCCCGTGATTTGTTCCTAGCCAATGAGGTACCTCAGTTTCAGCAAACGTTTTAACGTACCACGACGGCAGCCCATCAGTGCCCGCAAGTGCCCATGTCCGTGCACCCATTCCTACACAGCGGGCTACTATTGGCTTGCTACATACCTAGACACGAATGGATCACAATGAATAGTTATTTCACCATTTAGCTAGCTTTCATTAAGCTACGCTAGCGAAGCACCTAGCTAGCCAGCTAGTGAGCTTATTACATCTTGTGCACATACCTAAACCGATAGAAACAGTAAATAGTTTGTTGACAGTCACTGGTAAGAGTAGCATAACACAACCTCCAGCAAAATCAAAAAAAATCACAACTTTTTCGGCTTACCTTAATGTTTAGATACCAAGTGAAGTATTCGGTTGTGGAAAAACGTCGACCGTACATCCAGTAAAGATAATTTACACTTTAATTTCTACAGCGGCTATACGTGCTACTAGCTTATAAAGGTGGCAGCCATGACACTGTTGACAATACTGGGGCATGGGCAGCGTATGCATTGTTCGCGATATCACATAGGCACGCGCATGCAGCGAGGGCGAGCGCTCAGTTTCCGTGCGCTAGTGTGTTCAACACCCAGCCGTGAGTGTCACTGTGCGGCTATTTATTCACATCTGGACCTCTGAGTAATAATTCGCGTGCTTAAGCTTGCTTTGCGCCTAACAACATTATGTTTGGAACTTACACGAAGTTTGCTTTATGATATTATTCTATTGATATCGTCTCGGTGTTACATACTCTTAGGTGGCGCGTACAGTAGCAGGATGTCTGCTAAAATTTGAGTAAAGTGGTCGACGCCGCTGTGTTTACGTCGCCACATATACTCGGCCAGATAAAAACCTAAGCCGTCGCTGCTGCTCTGGCAAGGACCTCTTGATCTGCCACCACTGGCACTCAATCAATAAATTGCACACATCTTGCGCCGTGCAATCACTCATTTTTCTTCTTGTTTGTCGCTGATTACTACACGACCCTTTATAGTCTTGAAACGAATTCTGTGCACGTATGACCAATTACATCATTTTATTTCCATTCGAAATAGAAAACACACGCGAGTGCATTTAAGGCTGCCCATTTACATGACGTTAACAACAATAAATAGTAATTAAGAAGGAAAAGAACCTTATACATAATTTCGCCCTTGTGTAGCTATTTGGCTGATTATGTTATCTATGCCTCACACCACGAAAATTTATCTGCCTCAAAACTTGAGCTGCAAGACTTGGGCACCGCGCGTCGCGCACATTTTCTTTAATTTGTTTTCTGGGAGAATCTTGGGTCCATGAGGGTTCCAACAGGTCTTGTACGGGGACTGGGATGCAGTTCAATGGATGATTCATCAGAAAAATAAACTTTCAGCCACTTTTCCAGTATCAATCCTTTCTGAAGCTGTGGGCCTTGGCAAATGCAATGCAGGTTATTTGTTTTCTGTTTAATGCAGGCTTCTGTGTACTAATTCGGTCATGAAAACCACTTTGAGAGAGAATTTGGCAAACTCTTCTTGTAGATACCGGCATTTTTGGTGACATTTCCTCATGTAGCTTTGCTGTAGTTGAAGAAGGGCTAGCCTTGTACAGTTGAAGCAACAAATGGTCCTTTCAAACAGTTGTCATACCAGGGTCTGTCTGACCTGCACTTGCCACGAACATCACCAGTTTCTTCAAATATTTTTCTTATCCCCTCCACTTGACATTTGGATACATTAAAAATGTCTGCCACCTCAGCAGCAGACTCAGTCTTCAGGATCTTGATGATCAGCACTTTGGTCTGTGGTTGAATCTTTGGCATGTTGTCAGAGGTCTAGTCGCACCTCATATGAAAGTCTGGTGCGCTGGGGTTATTTCTATACACATCTGGGAATGTGTTAATTACAGTATTTGTCATATACTACTCAAAATTTGATAGGGATCATAGGAATTTTTTTGTGAAATGACATGCAAATTTGGTAACTGCCACTGATGAACAATATATTGGATAAATGACATGCAGTCAGACACAAAACACATTTGCACGTGCATTTCATGACATTAAATGAGTGTGCAGCCTCACATTTTGGCTTTGACTAACACTTCACCATTTCAACTCAGATGTGTGTGTTGCTTGTTGGTGAAAATTTGGAAGTTCCCAAATTTTTTGCATTACATTTAGCAATAACAATGTCTCCTCAACGTCTTAGACGTCGATTGACTTCAGAGCAGTTGGGAAGATGCATCGGAATGCTCGACTCTGGCTTCTCACAACGTCACGTTGCTGATGCACTTAACGTCAGCCAAAGCGTTGTGAACAGAGCGTGGAACCGGCATCAAACGTTTGGTACACCAGCACACCGTCATGGGGGTGGTCGTCAGAGATCGACTACACAACGACAAGACCACTTTCTCACACTTCAGGCACGACGTCATCCTTTCTGGACAGCCACCACCCTACGAAATGACCTTCATAACGCCTCGGGGGTCAGGGTATCCACTCAGACGATACGGAATCATCTTCATACTGCCGGCCTCAACTCAAGAAGGCCATGTGTTTGAATCCTACTGATCGTGCGTCATAGGCGTGACCGTTTGGATTGGGCTCACGATCATGTCACATGGACACACAACGATTGGGCTCCAGTTCTCTTTACTGATGAGTCCCGATATTGCTTGGACTTTACTGACAGGAGGCAACGGGTGTGGCGAAGACAACGTGAGCGATTTAATGATGCCTACATCAACGAACACGACCGTTATGGTGGCGGATCAATTATGGTCTGGGGAGGAATAAGCAGGAACGGCAGAACGGACCTGCATGTCATGGGGGGAGGGGACGATGACAGGGCACGGTACAGGGATCAGATCCTCAATGTGTACGTAAGACCATACGCTGGTGCTGTTGGCCCTGATTTCATCTTGATGGATGATAACGCCCGTCCCCATCGTGCTAGGGTGGTGAATCAATTCCTAGAGCAGGAGACAATTGTCCGCATGGACTGGCCAGCCCGCGTTCGCCGGACCTAAACCCTATCGAGCATGTGTGGAACATGCTGCAGGTCGCCATTTCGTCGTGGGGCACAACCCACAACTCTAGAAGAGCTCGGAAGTGCCCTTGTTGAAGAAGAATGGAACAACATTCCAATTGCAAGCATCCGGGTTCTGATTGACAGTATGACCCGACGTTGTCAAGCCGTCATTCAAGCTTAGGGGAGGCCATACCCGTTATTGACATTAACTGTGGTAATGAAACATCAAACGAACACTGTCTGTTTTCACTTTACATGTCAGAGGTTAAACCATGAAGTGTTCGTGAAAGCCAAAAGTGTGAGGCTGCACGCTTATTTAATGTCATTAAATGCACTTGCAAATGTGTTTTGTGTCTGACTGCATGTCATTTATCCAATATATTGTTCATCAGTGGCAGTTACCAAATTTGTATGTCATTTCACAAAAAAATTCCTATGATCCCTATCAAATTTTGAGTAGTATATAGGTTAAACTCTAATCTGTGATTTGTTGCATCATCTGAAGAAACGACAAGACTTTTGTCCCAGCAAAAACACTTTATGGGCTTTGCCAGGCTGTGAACATCAGAACTTTTTTTGACGGTTTCATTTTGCACCAAATTATTAATGTGAAAGCCCTTGACATTAAAATTGACCATTTATTATAACAATTGATTGATAAGAAATAAAGTTATATGCTATTTTTAGTTACTGTCTTTATGCAACAAGACTTTTGTCAGGCACTGTAGGGAATGCTATCCCTATCCCTAACCCTAACCTTAACCTAACTCATAGGGAATGCTATCCCCATCCCTGTGCCTAACCTTAACCTAACTCATAGGGAATGCTATCCCCATCCCTGTGCCTGACCTTAACCTAACTCATAGGGAATGCTATCCCCATCCCTGTGCCTAACCTTAACTCAACTCATAAAGAATGCTATCTCTATCCTTATCCCTAACCCTAACCTTGACCCAACTAAGCCACAAACAATGGTTTGTTCTGCTCAAATAATTCTACCCAGTGTCAACGGATCAGCCAACTCACCAGCATGAAAGACATCAAAATGGATATTCACTCGACGTCTCCTCATTGACAACAATAAATAAAAGAAAAAAAAAAGAATTTTGTTATGGCCCCAATTAGTTATGGCGTCAATTTGTTATGGCGTCACGGACAGCAAGGGATGACAGACAAAATTCTTCAACTTCAACAGATTTAATTAAACAAACACTTAGAACTAATTTACACTCTACCCTACTGACCAAGATTGAAAAAAAAAAGATAGTTACAGTCCCTTGGTAATTGAGATGGGCTGCTATGTTGCGATGTCCTGGGACAGGAAAATGCTCCAACACAGGCAAAAATCCACAAAAAGCTTCACAGGTCTTGAAAAGAGTGACAGGTCTGGTCAAATGTATCCTTCCACAATTTCTCCTTGCAATTTCTCCAACTACTACACTCTCTCGATTTTTCTCCTTATATACTCTTTTCCAGCCCCCTCTGAGGCATGCCCAGGACATGCCCAAAACCTAGTTCCAGACTGGCTTAACAAAAAAAAGTCAATACTGCCGTCTAGTGGCCTTTTTTTTTCCCCCCACGACAATATATTATTTCTTTATTTATATACACGCACACACACATATATATACACACTTTCGGTTGTCTTTCCCCCTTCAGCGATGAATGGAAACTAATGGCGCTGAGCTGGCAACTAACTCAGTTGGTGTAGTGGTTAAGGCCACAGTGAGTGGTGTGATTAACATTGCTTTCTCCACAGGTTTCCTGGTTCAAATCCTGCTGCAGACACTAATGTAATGTCTAACTTAACATGTAAACCTTTGTTCACAGCCTCATTGACGGAGGAAAAAAAAAAGAAGAAAAAACATAAAAAAGAAGAACATAAGTAGTTCAAGAGATAGGACAATAGAGTGAATGACAAAAGAGAACAATACAGATGTGGAAAGTGGAATTGCCGCAAAAATTTTTTTTACTCGCGCCGCATCTACCCCTTCCTTTTAAAATTTTTCCCCCATCATTCTAAACCCCCTTCTCACTCATAAAAACCCCCCAAAAGTATTTGTGCCCCCTTTTAGAATCATTCTGGCAAAAAGAAAAAACCCAAAAAAAGTGGAGGTTGTGTATGGTACTCATGCCGCATCATTTGCTAATAAAGCTAAAGGTCATGGATTAGCTGGGCAGCTGATGAAATAACCATGGTTTAGCTTTTTGAGCTGCTGGCCACAGTAACCTATTAATTCAGCTTTCACCGAAGTCAAAATGTAGGGTGATAATGCTTCAAATCAAAATGTGCGAGCGTGAGGTAGGAAAATAAAGGTCCATAAGGTTTGTCAGTGAGGTTACGTAATGCAATGTTATGGCTTGACTGGCCATATACCGATAATGGGACCTGGCTAAGGTGCGTCAAAGAGCTAAGCCAAGCACCCGACTGCAAACCCGGGTACGGTGGGTCAAAGTGAAGCGGTGCTGGCGGATTGCCACTGTGCATTTCCTCCTAATTTCAGGATCAGCAGGCACAGAGTGAAAACTAATTTGTGTTCATTTAGACTTGTGATGAATATATAAATTGGTAGGCTATATCCACAACTCCTTAGAACCTCCAGTAATAGTCAAGTCTCCCCCCCCCCCGCCCCCCCGGTCCCACGATTGTCTTAGCACCTCCATCAATTCTTAAGCTCCCTTCCAGCACCCCCATCAGAAATAGTCTTGAGCCGCCACTGTCCGACATGTTCCATTGAATCATTTAAATGGCGCGTTAATCCCTCCGGGCGAAACAATAGAGAGTGATTAAAGGGATAATTCGGATTTTTTGACATGAAGTTGTATGACATCCTCATTAGCAGTGTCATGCAGAAACAGTGACTTTCCCCCCTTCTGCGTCCCGTGAGCGGAGTTCTGGCCGCTTTTGGTGTCGTCGGAAGTAGTTCCGGCTATTTTGCTGGGGTCACGAAAATAAAAAGTTTTGATTCCAAAAACAATATGCGTTCAAAAGAGTAATACATTTGCATCACAAAAACCAACCCCTGAAAAAAGTCAGACCTCACTATCACTCGCGTGTAATAATGCTTAAAAAAAACTCATAAAATCATTTTAGGCGACTTCATTCCAATTTTTTTTCTTTACATGATTTGTTTCATTTCTACAGAAAAGAAAATTTCACTCCATAGATTTGTTCTGCTTTTTATTAATTCCTGACTTGCGAGTCATTTCGCCTTCTTGGTTGTTCCAACCTGCAAGGAAAAATAGAAAATAAAATTTGTTATAAATAATGCTGCCGTTTCATCGTAACTGTGCCGGTTGCGATTAGAATTTGCCGGGGGCTATTGTGGACATTTAGCAGAAATTTTTGGTAGTAGAACCAATATATTCCCGCCCGATAGATAGTGGCATGTGCGTGGGCATACGCGCTGTCGGCATATTGGTTTATGTCTTGCGTCTTGCGCCTTCCATTTTTCGTTGATGTCCGATGAATAATCACTTCTCATGGACGAAGTTGAAAAGGAAAGGAAAAAAATAGGACAAATACATGCGGCATTCTAGGAAAATGTTGAGGAGAGATAATATGTATGACACACGCTAGATTTGGGTGGAAATTTGTATGATTTTTTTTTTTTTTTTTTTTGGACAAGTCCCAAAGTCGGGGTACGCCTTATAAACAGGTGCGCCGTATACACGGAACTTTACGGTACTTCAAATAGTACTGTGCCAGTGCTCTGCGTACACACATACAAATTATACCAATCATGTGGACGCCCTAGCCTCATGTCCACCAAGCATATCAGGTCAGTTCAATTCAGTTCATTACACTAAGGTTATTTTTGCATTTCCATTCTGAAAAGTTGCGGATGGCACCAAAAGAACCGTTTCAATCCCTCCTGTTTTCTCGTTACCCCTCTGCTGAGGTACCTCGCTCAGTGATTCCATACCAGAGGGCGGAGCTCCAAACACTGCAATCCACTGATTGGTCAACAGAATTGCCACTCTTGCTTTGCAAAAACTAAACAAAAACCCACCATGTACATGGTTGTCAGAGCTATACATACTGACTGCAGTGAGCAACACAAACCAGATCTAATGTGTAGGTACTGGTCCCTAAAGGATATGTTACCATACTGAAAGTTGTTGGTGGAAACGCAGCTGCAGTGAGGAACTCCATAGACAACAGCAGTCAGCAGTTATCTATAGGGGGCTTCTGGTTGGCTGATTTAGTGTGGTTCTGTGAGAGAGAGTGGCGATTACCTTTGGGTCCTGGCACACCTGAAGGTCCATGAAGTCCTGAAGGGCCCGTCTCCCCTTTCGGACCAGAGTCTCCAGGAGGGCCACAATCGCCCCTGTCCCCTCTCCACGGAAATGCTGGCCCTGGTAAGCCAATAGGCCCTGGTGGCCCTAACACATAGTCGCACAAAGTAAGTTTGACAGATACATGTGCATACAATTTTACACACACACACACACACACACACACACACACACACACACACACACACCGATGCAAAAACACAAAAATGCATGCTCACACAAGCATGCATGCTTGCACATGCACACACACACAAACACACGCATAAACACAAAAATGCATGCTCACACAAGCACACATGCTTGCGACACACACACACACACACACACACACACACAAAAATGCATGCTCACAAAAATGCATGCTCACACAAGCACGCACAGACACAAACACACACAAACGCTCACCTGGTAGCCCAGGTTTACCAGGGTTGCCAGGTTCTCCCAGAAGTACATGGGTGTAATTATGGCAGTCTCGTCCAGGTAAACTGACATCACCTGGCAGTCCTGGTTCACCTATTCAAAAATAAGAGAGACAGCTGACAGTACTGTGGAGTACACGTGATCTTAACACATGATCACTACACTGGGGTGAGCTGTATGACTGAATATTCACTACTATGGGGTGTGATGAATAACAGAAGATTCACTATGACAGGAAGTGCTGTATAACAGTAAATATCACTGGTATTGGGTGCACTGCAAAAACAGAATCTTACCAGGCATTTTAATCCTGTATTTGGACTAAAACACTTATTAGCTCCCGCCGCTCGCGGTGCTGGAGCGATGGTATCGGGCTCCGTGCGTGAGTGCGTCCGTCCGTCAACACATTTCGCTTTATCTCATCAACTATTTCAGTTACAGGCTCCTAATTTTCACTGGACATGCACCTCATAAAGGCCTACAAATGACGTGCCTAAAGGTGACCTTGGCCTATTTTTTCAAGGTCACTGTCCTTAAAATATCACAAAAACTTCAACATTTTGCTTTATCTCATCAACTATTTCAGTTACAGGCTCCTAATTTTCACTGGACATGCATCTCATAAAGGCCTACAAATGACGCACTTAAAGGTGACCTTGGCCTTTTTTTTCAAGGTCACTGGCCTCAACATATCACCAAAAGTTTCGACATTTTGCTTTATCTCATCAACTACTTCAGTTACAGGCTCCTAATTAGCTCCCGCCGCCCGAGCGGCAAGGGAGCTATGGTATCGGGCTCCATCTGTGCGTGCATCCATCCATGCGTGCGCCCGTCAACAGGAACTTCGACCTTTTGTTTATCTTAACAGCAGAAGCTTCTGGGGCCGCCAGTGCCCTATATTATGTTTTACTTTTTACTTGGAAAAACTAGGCCTACGCTGTCGGTGGCCGACAGCAAGGGGTATATCCCCGAAATTCCCCAGTCCTTGAAGCCCCCTTTATTAGATTCCCCTTTACTAGACCTACAATATGAGGCAAATTTGAGGTCTGTGTAAGTAATTGTTCCAGAGATATGGTTAAAAAACTGATTTTTTTCAATATATAGCGCCACCTGGTGGCAAACCTAGGAGTGCATACTTGCTCAAAATCTAATCAGTTCATCCTCTCTACCATATTTACCGATATGCTAAAAATGAGAAGCCAGTGTAAAGTATTTTGTGAGTTATCGCGCTAACGGCTAAAATCTGCGGACGTGGCGGCGACGGGTGGGGCGAAACCATGATATCCCCGATACTCGTATTTCGGGGATATAAAAATTCTGCCACTGATATTAGATCATTTTGACTCATTTCTAGATTTGTTCATGGAGTCAGTGAAATTCATCACCTCATAGACAAATCTAGAAATAAATCAAAATTATCTTACATCTGTGGGAGAATTTTTTTTCTAAGAAAAATAGAAATAAGTGATTTAAGTCAAAGATGAAAATGCTTGGTAAGATTTTGTTTTTGCAGTGTGTGCTGAGTGCCAGATGTTACATACCTGGCGACCCATCCGGCCCCCTCACACCGTTGGGGCCCCTGAGAGAGGCCCCTGATGGCCCTGGGCTGCCATTAGGGCCCCGGTCCCCTGGAAGTCCAGGGGGTCCAGTGGGGCCCCTGTCACTGGCACCAGGGAAAGAATTTCAGGGAGTTTTCAGAAGAGCCGTCATTTGTGACATACATGGGTTTAGAGCCTCGGTCCCTCGATATGATTTGTAAGGTGATGAAATGTCTACAGTACTGTATATATATGTGCTGTATATGTGCAGTGTGTGCTGTCATTTAATTTGTCATGCAGTATTGCTGTGTGTGTGCTGTGTATGAGTAGTGCACACGTGTGTGTGCATGTGCATATGTGGTCTGTGCTTGTCAATATATATATATATATATATATACACACACATACATACATGTGTGTGTGTGTGTGTATATACTTGTATGTGCATGTGTGTACACACATGTGTGTGTGTTTGTGTTTGCTTACATGTGTGTGCGCATGTACATGTATGTGTGCATGGGTTTGTGTGTTGGCCTGTGTGAGTATGTGTGTTAGGGTTGCGTGTGTATGTGTGTGCACATGTACATGTATGTGTGCATGGGTTTGTGTGTTTAACCTTCTGAGTTTTCCCATGTGTATTAGGGTTCTGTTGGCTGGTTGGTATGCACATATGTATGTATGGTGACCCCAGGGTTGATGAGGGCACCTGGAGTATGAAAAAGTATGTTGTTTGTAAAGCATGGCGTGTGTGTGTGTGTGTTTTTTTCATCTCGAAGAGCAACCGCATTTGCTTAATGAGTGTGTGTGCATATGCATGTATGTGTGTAGTGTGTCATGGGTTACTGTTTCTTTTGCCAACCTTATAAAAACCCAAACTAAAACTTGAACCAACAATGTATGTACAGTATGTATGAGTGAGAGTGTGGAGCTGTGGTGTAAAGGGCACACAGGGAGTGTAAGACCCCATCCATTTATCCCCTACCAGCCAGCCCTTTGTTTTATACACATTTGTGTTAGGGTGATTTTGTATACCCCTAGATATTTTGAGTCAAACTGATTTGCTTCCCATAACAGCGTGTGTGCATTTTGTGTGCATGTTTGTGTGTGTGTACAGTATGTATGGGTTAGTGAGTTGCTGTGTGTGTGTGTGTGTGTGTGTGTGTTGTGTGTGTGTGTGTATGTACTGTATGTATGAGTGATGAGTGTGTGTGTATATGCATGTATGTGTGTAGTGTGCATGGGTTTGTGTGTTGTGTGTGTGTGTGTGTATGGGTTTCTGTGTGTGATGTATGTACTGTATGTATGCTTGCATTTGCTTACATGTGTGTGTGTGTGTATGCATGTATGTGTGTGTGTGATGGGTTGAGTGTGTGTGTGTGTGTGTGTATGTGTGTTAGGGTTTCTGTGTGTATGTATGTACTGTATGTATGAGTGATGTGTGTGTGTGTGTGTGTGTGTATGTGTGCGCGCGTGTGCACTCCTTCTCTCCTCACACTCCTCCACTGGTGACGCACCTCTGCTCCCCTTCTCCGCCTTCACTCCTCTCAAACCGTCCAATCCAGGAATACCGGGAAGCCCCGAGGCACCTGGGATACGAACACACCCAAGAGCATCAATCCCAAGCAGCTGCCAATCACAGGCGACTCGCAAACGAATCAACCAATGGGAGACGTGGCTTCCTTTCACTCCAAAGGCATTTAAATCAGGTCACACCGCGGATACGACAAAACTTATCTCTCATCTCTGCGTACACTGAACAGTGCAGAACAAAATGACGTTTCACTTTGCGTGCAGTATCTCCCTTTGTTGCCATCTCTCTAACATATCAAACTCAAGTGTTTTTACTCATAAAAACAAATTAAGAGTTTGTCTCCATAACGCAACATATCCATTTCACTCATTTTGAGCAAATCAGCTTTTTCTCTGTTGGTACCTATTGCATTTTATAGAAAAACACAAACTTTCACCATGAAAAAATACACCTTATATTATGAATTTCTAAAAATGGGTTTTTTGCACCATGTGTAAGCACAGGGCTATCGCTCTATGGTGTTATCTCAATTTTTGTAATTTTGGCACTGATTGCATTTTGGAAACAAACCCTTCAAATCCCTTACCCCCCAAGAAAGCCCAAAATACCTAAAGGCACCAGTTTAATAGCCGATCAATGCACCTACGAAATTTGGTAAAGCAATATTGAGAGGTTTCTGAGTTATGGTCCAGAAACACTTTGGGACCGCCAATGCCGACACTGACTGGAACCAAAAGCCGAACACAAAATTCCCCCCCCCCGATAATAATGCAGCATGTTCATAAAGCCCCTCAAAAGCCAGTGCACTGATCTCAGGTCAGTTTCCCCAGCCTAATTCCCCTCTGCATGCACTACGAGGGTTAAAGACAAAACTGGCCCAAGATCAGCACTCAGACGTTTTATGAATAGGGGTCATAGTTTCTTACACAGCGTTTTTGCAGTTATAAATGTTTTCTAAGGTAGTACTGATTCTCCCTGTCTCAGGAAGGCTGGGTGATAACAGGATGGGCTCGCTGTACCTGCGGGACCGGGATTTCCAAGGGCCCCGAGAGGGCCAGTCAGTCCCGGAGGGCCTGTCGGACCAGCAGGCCCCTGAGCGCCAGTCGGACCATGGAGACCAGGAGGTCCTACAAACACATACAAACACAAAAGAAGAGGACACACAGAAGTAGAGCGAGTAAATAAACAGAAGTACATTGGAGAACATGGAGGGGGTGAGCAGAATGCATCGGCAAAATTCTACAACGCCAGTGCTGCAAAGTATCAACTGAACATTTATTGATTAGCCAGAGAATCTTCAGTTTCTGATTGGCAAGGCTGTATTGAGCGATTGGTTGGCCAGCCTATCCTCAGATTCTGATTGGTGAGGCTGTACTGACCTATTGGCCAGAGTGTCAGTAGTTACTGATTGACCTGTCTGCATTCAGCTGCTGATTGGCTGGATCATCCACAGACCTGACTCCCAGCTAAAGGGAGGGTGGAAGACCAGACATTCTAGGCCCTTAAGACTGTAATTAGATATAAGATAAGATAAGATAGATACATAGATAAATAAGATAAGAAGATAAAATATACTTTATTGAACCCCGTGGGGTAATTTGTCCTCTGCATTTGACCCATCCTATAGTTAGGAGCAGTGGGCAGCCACAGAGCAGCGCCAGGGGACCAACTCCAGTTCTAAAGCCAGGTCCTTGGTCAAGGGTACCGGTAGGAGTGTTCCAATAATGCATGTGTTTGTGGGTGGGAGGAAACCAGACTACCCGGAGGAAACCCACGCGAACACGGGGAAAAAATGCAAACTCCACACAGAAAGGCCACAGGTCAGATTTGACCCCACGACCGTCTTGCTGTGAGACAGCAGTGCGAATGACTGCGCCCCCATGCCGTTAGACAGTAACAGGAAGCAAATAAGTGTGTAAGAATTGAGTACGGGTGGGTTAGTACGGTACCTGCAGGATAAAGGTTTTATCTGGGGGTCCTGGTGGTCCACAGCAGTGTCCTGAGGGGCCAGGTGCTCCTCTTTTCCCAGTGGGACCAGAGAAACCGGGGTCCCCCTGTCCCCCTCAGAACCCACTCCACCTGCAGAGAGGGAAGAACCGGACACACCAGAACATTTCCTTCCAACACTGAACCCTAATATGTGGTGGTCTGGACACATCTCTTATTGTTTAGGTAAGGGACACAAAGTGAAACGGCCCACAGGGCAGAAATTTGATCAGAACGCTCTTGTGTTCTAAAGCAGGGGAGGATTATATTCTCAGGTGTCACGTGTGGACATTAGGTCAATCTCACACACACACAAACAAACACACACACATACACCAACGCATTGAGTGAGGAGTTTGGATTGGCAGGTCAGGGCTACAGTATTGTGGTACAGTAGAATCCAACTAACCACCCACTAAGACCCAGGCAACAACCCAGTTCACCATGGCAACCACCTACAATGAGTTGCAATGATTGGGGTAAAACCGTAGTGACTTCAGGACTGCAGGACTGATTGTGTAGTTCAACACCACTACTGCACCCATGAACAATGTAGTTCACCTGAATTGCTGAATTGCTTGTTTAATCTGTTCGCTATAAGTGTGTTTGCTGATTGTCACTCATAAAATGACACAAACTGATTCACAGGCAGAAGGCAATGATAGAAAAAATATATCTGGCCACATTAAATCTCAAATATTACTTCTGTTCCTGTAAAGAAGGACTCGATCAGGAGTAACTCAGCAATGTTCATCTTTATCGATCATATATCCGCTACAACGCCATGTCCCCCATTCCACATCATTTATGAATTCTATATTCATTCATCGATGAAAATATGTGACTATTTAGCCTTATTGCAGCATGAGTGTTTCACTGACGCCAATTAAAGAACTGAAGGTGAAGTCAGACCCCTTGTAGCGAGAGTGAGGGGTCAACATGAATCGCTTACCTGGCGTTCCTGGTTCTCCTGGTGGACCTCGAGGCCCAGATGGTCCTGGATTGTTGGCCGAGTCCCCGACGTCACCTGGTTGAAGACAGAAATTAACTTGGTGGCCGATGAGTCTCCGCCTCCATGACCTCATGATTCCTCCCACCTTGTGACCTCATAGTCTACTCTCTTACCTCAGTCATGTGACCCGACAGTCTGACTATATGAAGCATGACCCCCAGTTGACACCAGATGTGTGTTTGGTCCGTCTGCGCTCCGCCACGGCAGCGCAGCTGATAGGATTCACTTTAGTCCAGGGCTGCCCAACCCTGTTCCTGGAGAGCTACCATCCTGTAGGTTTCTGCTCCAACCCTAATTCAACACACCTGATTCAGCTCATTAGCAGCTCGTCAAGATCTGTAACTGGGAAAGCAGGTGTGGTTTGCTTTGGTTGGAGTGATAACCTTCAGGATGGTAGCTCTTCAGGAACAGGGTTGGGCAGCCCTGCTTTAGTCAATGAGTGTGTTTACACCAGATCCGCTGCATTGCATTTCTTGTCCGTACCAGCTCCGGCAAACTGGACCTGAGCGCAGCAGATACGCAAGACTTCTATTTTTGCCGGATGCCACAGCACAAACGCAACACTTCAACATAGCAGATCGATCGGTACACAGACACAACAGTAAAAGATACGGTTAATTTTCAAAATTCGTGTTGGCGCCAGTTCGTATTGTGGGCTAGGACAGCAACCGCAGTAAGAAAATATATGTGGGCTAAACTCTATCGACAGAACACGTTCCAAACAAATGACAAGCCCAACACAAACAGGAAATTAAGAACATTTATTAATAAATAGGCTACTTATCCATGGTAGAAGCAAAAAATCTCAAAAAATAATCAAATCGAAGCAGGTCAACCGTTCCTCAACCGTTTCGGTAAAGAACAAAGGCCGTTGCCCGTTTGTAGTTGCACTTAACGCAACATGTATCATTTATCTCAGGTGATCATGTGTGATTTTGTGATTACCACGCGATCTCGTCAGGCTCTCTCATTGGTCTTGCCACTCTCACCATCCGGCGCTCAGCAAAGACGCAGTGAGTGTAAATTGACAGATGGCAATGCACGCAGCAAACACACAGCAGGGCTGAGACGGACCGAACACGCATCTGGTTTAAATCCCAGGTGAGGCCTTGTCCACATGTAGTGGAGTCCTCTGGGCGTTTTAAGTCACTAAAACAGAGATTTGTTTTTAAAAGTCTTCCTAAAGTGAAGTTTTTTAAAAAAAAAAACTCTGGTTTCTGCGTATCCATCAGGGCAGTGAAATGGCGCGCTTGGGAAATGATGATGTCACAACTCAGTTCAAACTAAGGTTCAAACATGTCCACTGTTAATTTAGGTAGTATTCTTCTGTGGTATTATGTCACTGTGTCGTTATCGCCAAATACATTTGAGTCGCCTCTGCATTTGTTTATTTTGTAAAGTGAGATCATAGGGAAAAAATTTTTTTTTTTTTTAATGGATATTTAGAGAAAATATCCCCATCGGAGATGACAAGGCCTAAGACGGTCCACAGGTGGGGCATCTCAGTTCCCCATTCTCGCCTCCTTACCTTTGAGTCCGGGACGTCCCAATGGCCCAGGCAATCCGATGGGGCCAGGGTGACCTGGATCACCCTGCAGGAAAAGAACCCCCCCCTCGGTGAATGATAAACACGCCCATTTGGCACAGCCTTTGGGTTAGACCAGCTACCATAATATTGCTGTCTGTACCACCAGGGCCACTTCTAAGGCAGATGTCTATAAATGCTTTCTAAGCAGAGGAATATAAAGCTGCAAATTAATTTTTTCGGGTCCTTGTATATATTGTTTTGTCCAGGACCCTTAGGGATGTCTGGGGATTGTCCTGCACAGCACATACCCTTATGAAAATATCCTATAGTTATTTCTTAGTAATACTATAGTATTTTTTAGTATTACTATAGTTTGCACAGTATAACTACAGCAGTACTATAGCCATCAAATCATGACTATAGTATTACCACAGTCAACAGTGCCATGATATTACTACAGTCCACACAACTGTACTGCACTAGTTTGAATAACTGTACAATCACTATAGTAATATTACAATATGGTGGCAAAAATACCAGCCATTTATTATAGGATAGCTATGGCTTGGAACTATCGTAATTTTTCATGGGGGACACTACTAAAATGTATTGTCATCATCACGTAGATCTTGCATATACTGGTACAAATACAAATTATTCATATGCATGAAATTTTAAAACCATCGCTGCAAAATAGATGCAGTGGAGTTTCACACGGACAGCTGAAAGGCTGAACTATTCTTTGAGAATATTTCCTTAGGTATGAAGTTAAACGTGTACTAGTAGCTGCCATGTATATGTACTTATGTGCGTCGCCGCAGTCAATTCAGAGAAGTTATTGTGAGCACATTTACAGAGGGCTTTCACGATCACCATATCTGTGTGACGTCAGGCAGCTCTGGCACTCACCTGGTCTCCCGGGAAACCGGGCGCTCCCCTCCAGCCAGTCCCTCCGCGTATGCCGGGTGGACCCGCCGCACCAGGCGGGCCGACTCCCGGCAGCCCCGGCAGACCTGGCGACCCCGGCAAACCAGGCAACCCATCCCGGCCAGGCTGGCCACTCGTACCTGGCAGCCCTTTCTGACCTACGATAATCACAAACAAATCACGCAGAATAGCTGGACTCAAATACACTGAATTCGTGATTCAATTCCTCAACACCGAGGGAAGAAGTTGTACATAACTTGTAAATTGATCGCTCAGATTATTAGCACGCTTTTGCAGGCATAGAAACTGATTGGGAACGGGTTGAGTCCAATGTGTGGTTTTATAGAAAGATTTGTGCTCCACCAAATTTTGGCTCACCATCCACCATCCATCCATCCATCCATCCATCATCTACACTAAGTCTTCCTCACTAGAGTTGCAGGAGGGCAGGGACAGCCCCCAGATAGCTCGCTAATCCATTGCAGGGCGCACACACCACTCACACACCATTCACTCTCACATTCATACTTATGGGCAATTAGCCTGACATGCTAACACTGGGGGGAGGGGCACAGTGGTTGAATGTGCTTGATATTTGGGACCGAAAGGCCCGGAGTTTGAGGTCTTGCCACGACTTTCGCAGTGTGTTCTGGGGCAAAAACGCTTCACTCTCACAGTGCCCCACTCCAGCCAGGTGTATTATTGGGTACCAGCAAACTGTCAGGAAAACCTGACTAAGAGCTGGGGGGTAACCTGTGATGGACTAGCATCCCATCCAGAGGGAGCAGCAAGACTCCTGGTCGCTTCATGCTACAGAAACCGGGGATAAGCACCGGCCTGCTGAACCACTAGGCTCCGGACGGACTTTGCCTTTTTGCTAACAGTGGGAGAACATGAAAACTCCACACAGAAAGGCCCCCAGGCGGATTCAAACCTGCAACCTCCTGACTGTGGGCAACAGCATCATGCATCGCACCACCATGCCCCACCAGATCTAAGCACGGCTCAGCCAATAAAACGCTGAGGAGAAGCTGGAGGGAAATCCTGATATGGATCAGCCCTGATTTATTGGATTGGGATGGGGCCGTGGCGTTCTCTCCCAGCCCGCTCTTACCTCTGGCCCCGGTGAATCCCAGCTGCCCTGCTCCAGGGTTCCCCTTCAGTCCTTTGAACATGCTCATGTCACCAGGAGGTCCACTCGGACCTGGTACGCCTGAGCAGAGAATATACAAACAGAATGATTCACACAGGTTCGCCCTCAACAAGACTCACTTCTGCTGAAAATATTTAGCATCAATGGCATTCAGTTCATGATGATTCGTTAGCTGTTTTTGTTCAAACAGACATTTTTCTTTTGCTGGAAGGCTCCGATATGAAGCGCACAGGAAGAAACATCAGGATTATGAGTCATGAGTCATGAGTCACGAATAACAGGGTAACGTGGTGAGTAAATCTGCTATTAAACCGTAAAGCAAGATTGTGAATACTTTAATTCAGCTCAATTAATTTCAATTCAGTACAGTCTGTAATGTGGAAAAAAAGAGCCACTAGATGGCAGTATTGACATTTTTTTTTGTTAAGCCAAGTCTGGAGCTAGGTTTGGGGCATGTCCTGGGCATGCCTCAGAGGGGGCTGGAAAAGAGTATATAAAGAGAAAAATTGAGAGAGTGAAGAGGAGTAGTTGCAGAAATTGCAAGGAGAAATTGTGGAAGGATACATTTGACCAGACCTGTCACTCTTTTCAAGATCTGTGAAGCTTTTTGTGGATTTTTGCCTGTGTTGGAGCATTTTCAACATCGCAGCATTCTCAATTTGGGACTTATCTTTTTTTTTATTTCAATCTTGGTTAGGGTAAATGTAGATTAGTTCTAAGTGTTTAATTAAATCTGTTGAAGTTTAAGAATTTTGTCTGTCATCCCTTGCTGTCCGTGACGTCATAACAAATTGACGCCATAACAAATTGGGGCCATAACAAGTCCAATTCACCTCATCTCCTTTCAATTCCGTTTGATTCAATTCAATTTGGTTTGGTTCAAATCAATTCAATCCCATTCAGTTCCATTCAATTCAAATCACATACAATCCTCGTCTTTTTTTTTTTTTTTTTTTTTTTACAGAGATGCTATCTGGAACATGTTCCAGCAGAACTGTGAATGTGGAAAAGAGAGAAATGTCAGTCCGTGGGTGTTTATGTTGTCGAGGAAGTCACCTTTTCTGCCTTTGAAGCCCTTGGGTCCAACTGGCCCGCTGTACCCAGCGATGCCCCTCTCCCCTTTCTGTCCCTGATGCCCAATAGCGCCAGGCAGTCCAGTTGACCCGGTTCCAGACGCCCGGGAGACCACGGACGCCTGCGGTGAAACAGCATCACAGTCTGAGCGTGAGTGCGCATATCCTCCCAAGGCCCAGTGATCGCCCATCGTCCACAATCGGAGACATGAATCTTCCTTCTTAATCTTATAAACCATAAATTGCTCTATGTTGTAACCTTGTTTAGAGGGGACTTTCGGTAGTAATCATTACCTCCTTCTAAGATATTATGCTTATCTTCGGTTTGTGGATATGTATGTTATTTTGTGAGCAACATTACTGATTAAGTTATGGACAGATTTTTTAATAAATTTTTTTTTTTTTACCAGAGGTGTATTTTAGCCAATCCAAGCGGTGATTTCATTTTGGATGTGATCAGATTAAATTCAGGACACTAGGTTTTTTTTAAGGATTCTTCACCATTGCGGGATTGGAAGATTGGAATAGTGATGCCATGTACTTTAAAATCCTCCCAGTGTTAGTAATGTTGGAAATGTCTTGGCGGAGCTATGCGCTCTCTGATTGCTCTTGCTATGGTATAGCTTTGACAGAACTTTCCCCGGCAACATGTTTTTGCCTCTAAGTCATTTGTGCAGCGATACTTTGCGTGACGTCATGCACCGGGTCCCGTGGGTTTGTTGGCGAGCGTGGTTGGCAAAAAGCCACAGTATGACAAGAGGTCTTACAGGTGTCAAAAAGTTGTTTTCTGCTTTTCATTATAATGCCAGTCAGTTCCTGTGTTATTAACTGTTAACTCTTAACTATTCATTGTCAGACGAGAAAATACATTAAAAAATGGTGCGGACTTGTGATTTTCCTCGCTGTTATAACAAAAACCTGTCTGATTCGCCTGATGTATTTCATGGGCTTCCTGTCACGGACCGAGCTCTTCGTCAACTGTGGCTTCTTGCCGTAGGTTTGACCACTGTAACCAAGGCGGCAAGGGTAAAAGAAACTTCGCGTGTGCAGCGCGCATTTCAGCGAGGACGATTATGTCCCTCTAAGACCACAGGGGTAGACAATAAGGAAAATTTTCTACTGGCCCTCTGGGCCAGTGGCTTTTGAAGATCACTGGCCCCACCATTGTAACCACTGGCCCAGGACAATGTCAGGTATCGATCCCCATAATAACGGTTAAACAATGATGTTGTGCCCGGACACCGCTGAACGCAACACAAGGGTGGACAACACCGGGTTGGCACGTACAACAATAGTTTTGTTGCTCACATTTAACAGAGGATATGGTCTAGGGGCAAAAAACTTTAACAATAATGCAACGCGGAGCCTGGATTGACGACCAGTCTTGCACAAAGAGGAAACCGTTCCCGCATGGAACTGTGTCCGTCCCTGCCAGCCCCGGTGAATGCCAACCTCAGGGTCCAGGAGGAGGGTTTTTGTGGGCACGGCCTAGCCACTGCAGGTGCTCTGCATTACCTGCAGTTTAAGGGGAAATTAAAAGACAGACCACTACCAGCAGAGGTAGCCAAAACCAAAAGACAACTAGACCATTAAACATTTCTCAAAAAAACTAAGGCAGCAACTTTTTTTTTATATTTAAATATAACCATTATATTTTAATTATTTATTTTATTTTTTACTCACCAGTTTACAGCATCAATTTCTAGTAGGCCTAACGCAAGCTAATGAATCTGAGCGCCGCGTTATCCGCATGAGACTTTTCCTTCAATTTTTCTTACCATGATAGTCAAACAAAGTGCTACATTATAGAAAGTTCAATGGCCTACAATCAAACAGATGTGTATATACAGCAATATTTACAGATGTACTTTTAACAGGTTTAAAGTTAACGGTCAATTCGCGAAGGAATCCGCCAAGATATTATCTTTTCCACGCATGTGTGAAATTTTAAGGTCGAAGGGCTGCAGTATCAAACTCCAACGCATTAGTCGTTGATTATGGTTGCGCATGTGAGCAAGGAGTTTTAAGGGATCATGATCTGTATAAACGGTAATTGGCCGGGGTGACGTACCGAGGTATACTTCAAAATGTTGGATTGCCATTATTAAGGCAAGCGTTTCTTTTTCTATTGTAGAGTACCCTTTTTGTGAAGGCGTGAATTATTTTGAAAAATAACATGCAGGGTGCTCAATGTTGTCAGTTCCACACTGCAGCAAAACAGTACCCGCGCCGCTGGCACTCGCATCCACTGCGAGACGAAATGGCTCTGCAATGTTTGGCGCCACCAACACTGGAGCAGAGAGGAGCAAACCTTTGGCATTTTCAAAAGCATTTTGACACGCCTCGGTCCAAACAAACTCAACCTGTGGACTTAATAGATCGGTTAAAGGACACACCACTGAAGAAAGGTTTCTGCAAAATATTCGGTAGTAACCTACCATTCCTAAGAAACGGCGTAATTCATGCCGATCACATGGAATGGGATATTCGCGAATAGCAAGTACCTTAGCCATTACTGGACGACCTGACCCCTTCCAATAACTCGACCCAGATATGTGACGGTAAGACTGACCCGAAAAGGGTATTGTTTAATCGGACTACTTTAATAACTACTACAACTAGCTACTATACATTTATATAAAGCAAGTGTTTATCATTAGATTCTTAAAATAATTGTACCATAATAATTCCAAGTACCCTATTATGATTGGGAGGGTGAAATATCTACATTTGTCAGAGTAAAGGGGAGACCTTGATATAAAAGTTTGAGAAACACTGATTTAGAGAATGAAGTGTATGATAACGTTGCTGCGGCACAACGCTGGAAAAACGCCGATCTACAAGATCACAGTGTGTCACGAATGGGACACGGTGTGCTTGCAGATCTTTGTTTAACCGTTTATTTTCTCCGTAGTTCCACAGCAATTGCTTATCATACACTTTTTTCATACACGTAACTTTTTTCTAACTTACTTGTCTGCAAACCTGGGCATTCATTTGCAGAGTTCACAAAAGACCTCATTTTTGGCCTCTTGATATCCCAGCCAATTCCAGCGGTCTCGCCGTTGAGGCTGGAACTTTTTCTTCCCTTCTTTTCTTCTCGTACTCCTTCTCACTCTCCCTCAACTCTTCCGACTTTTTCTTTGCTTTTAGATTTTTTGCCCGGCGTTTGGCCGGGTACTGGGGGCTTTAGAAACATTTTAAAGTAGCTAAATGATGAAAACTATGTCAGGATGCGTCTTCAATCAGCAGCAGTGAGTGAGCGGCGGCGAAACAAGGAGCGAGCGAAGCTGTGCACAGTGCAGTTGCTCGCAGGTGGTATGCTTACAGTACGTCCCAGGGCACAGCGTGCGCTGTGCACAGAAAGTAGATGTCTCTGTCTTTGATCGGGATCTCGTAACACTATGTATTATCGGTAATTACCGACAGGATTTAACAGAAATTATTAGAAGACACAGTGCCACAGAAAATTAATGTGAAATTAGATTTATTACATTTTTTACTTGTTATTTTATTTTCAAGGCATTATGTTTCACTGGCCCCACCGGGCCAGTGCTTGGAGCGTTCTGGTGGCCCTGACGGTTTTAAAAGTACATCCGGGCCACCGGGCCATTTATATTGTCGACCCCTGGACCAGGACAGAGGAAACAACGGAAAGAATTCTGTATCCAACCCCCAAGTTTTTGGCTTTTGATTTGTCAGAACGATTTTAAAGGGGGGCGCCAATATATTTTGGGGGGTTTCATTATTGAGAAGGAGGTTTAGAATTCAATTTTAATATTGGAATTAATTTCGTATTCAACCTCCACCAATAGCGAATGAAATCAGTACTTTTTCGGCTTACCTTGATGTTTAGGTACCCAGAGAAACATTCGAATGTGTAAAAACGTCAAGCTTACATCCTGTCAAGAAAATTTCTAAGGGATCAAGTTTAATTTTTAGTGCTGCTGTACAGCGGCAGCCTTGTTACTGATGACACACCGGGTTGCTAGGGAATGCGCAGCATATGCATTCACGATATTAAATATTAATCTTAAATTCTTGTTTTGTAGTGTTGATTTACATGCGTTCTTCCCAACCACGCCAAGACGCATGCCTGGATTTGACGTCAGTGTTTATAAACAAGTATCGCTATACCAAATCTCGAGAAGATATGGCAACGCCATATTTGTTCTATTTTGTGGTTTCAAATCCACGAACTACAGGGTACATGACACTACAGTCCACTCCTCTCAGTGATGAATCTACAGTGGATTTGTCAGAGCAGTGCAGGGCCTCTCAGCCTCATTCAGAAAGGGCTGGTGTGGGTGCAGGCTTTCAGCCAGGCAGTAACACACTTGATTCTACTGATCAACCCACAGAATCTTTGTCAAACACCTTGATTCCAACTGATTGGCTGGTATGAAAGCCTGTAGCTACAATGACTCTTTCTGGATGAAGTGGAAAATCACTGGTGTAATGATTATGAGGGTGAATCACGGCAAATTCCCCAGGACTAAGGTGTAGACTGGTCCACAGTTTTACCGCACCTTTCCCTCCAGGTAGCCCTGAATTTCCAGGGTCCCCAGGTAGTCCAGAGGGGCCGGGAGGTCCACAATTCCCAGGAGGTCCAGGGGGACCCAGGTCTCCGGGGGTTCCCTTCCTGCCTCTGCCAGGGGGACCAACCTGTCCCATAAAGCCTTTCTCTCCGGGGTTACCTTGGGAAGTTAGGTTTGAGTAGGGTTAGTCTTCAAAGTGCAAAATAGAAAGTATGTAATTAACTGTGCTGATGTATGAATCACTGATGTTAGATGAAAGCAGTGAAGTTCTGGGCCACTGAAGCAGAATCTCGACTCAGCTGGGAGTCCGCTGGATAAAGTGACTGACTGGGGCTCGGAAAGTTGGTGGTTCATGTGCCCAACTTGAACAATAAAATAAGATTAGTTCAGCTGTCGGGCCCTTGAGAAATGCCCTCATCTCAACATAAGTTCCCAGCAGAAAGTGTTAAAGTGGCAACTACAGCATGAAACACATCTCACGCATGCAGATAAACTGGCGGGGCGCTCTCTTATGTACATTTCCTTAGTTGATTCCTGAAATTCCACGGGAAATTCTCAAACGAGAACACAGAAGCTGAAATTGAGAACTGTCCCCCAGGAGGAGAGCTCACCTCGGGAGCCCTTACAGCCTGGATCTCCGGGGGGCCCCAGGGGGCCCTGGACCCCAGCTGCGAGGAAGCAGTCCACTGTGTGGAGGGCCGGGGGCCCTGGTGGGCCTGGATTGCCCGGCTCACCCCGGCTCCCCTTCCAGCCCTGTCTGCCTGGTAGCCCTGGAAGTCCTGAGGAGAGGCCACAGCACAGAGGCGTAAGCAGCGCAAAGTTCTCCTCAACAAGTTTACCCCTCACTCAGTAAAAGAGGTATAAAGTCAGAGATTAAAACTCCTGCCCATTGTTTCTTGCACCCATGAACTCAGCTGGCTGAGGATTTCAACTCATTGGCTGAAGAATTGAGGAAATTAGTCAATGCAATTGATTGGGCAAAAATACTGGGAGGACTTTGACTTTCAGAAACTGTATTTTCGCCCTCGGCTTCCAATATTTTAGAGGAATTTTTCCTTTTTCACACGATTGCGTGGCAACTGCTGCCGTGGTCTATGTGTTAGAAACTGTGGTCACTCGCTCACTCAGCCGTGGAAATTCAGCAGGAATACTGAGTGGGTCGCATGCACATTATAAGCCGCGGGTGTAAGCAGTTTTGTTCTTGTTACCCACTTGTTTTCATCCATGCCTGATTGTTTATCCAGACAATGCCTCTCAAATTTAGCATTCAATTTCAATGATATTTTGTGAAAGTGTGGGCCATGGGCCAAGATCAATCATTCAGATTTCAGCGGTGATCCTGATCACCATCCAGATTAAGGACTTTTTTAAAGGGTTGTTCCCCATTGCGAGATTGCAAGATTGGAATAAATGCCATACGTCTTAAAACCCACTAGATGGCAGTAAAGTTCTAAATGTGTTGGTGGAGGTATGCGCTCTCTGAGTGCTTTCAAGTTTTTAAGGTCTATCTTGTAATGGACAGACACCAAGGAGCTTAGAGCCAAATACACTGCAGGAGTTTTACCATCTGAACCCAAATCTTCCCCATTGGCACAGTAAGTAGTGACAGAACTGTGCCGGTACGGTACTGTCTTGTCCAGGCAGGCCTGGGGGTCCGCGGGCTGCTTTGGGTCCAGGTGGACCAGGTAGCCCGGGAGCACCTTGCGGTCCCTGGGATCCGACAGCACACCGCCCATCACCGGGTTCCCCCTTCGGCCCCTGGAAGCCTTGAAGGCCAGGTGGGCCGGGTGGCCCTGGGAGGCTCGGTCCACTGAGGCCCATGTACCCTGTGTCCCCCGGAACCCCTCTGATCCCTACAGGAGGAATTCATATTACATGAGTGAATGGCTGAATAAATGAATGAATGACTCAATCAATCAATAACTCAATCAGGCAATCAATCAATTACTCAATCAATCAATCAATTATGTATTCAAACATTCACTAAAGCTGTTTCTCAAACAATTAATCAAAGCGATCACGCAATATCTTGAGAAGTAAATGCATAAGAACAAACATACACAGACACACACCCTTTTTACAAACACAGGCACGTGCAGACTAACATACACAAACACACAAGCACACCACCCACACACACTCTCACATGCATGCTCACATGGGTATATCCACACACATTAGCCCGTTAGCGGATACACCCAGGATTTTTAGGCTCAGTACCTGTGGATATGCCGGGGTCTCCTGGGTCACCTGTCACTCCTTTGGGCCCGGCAGGACCAGACGGTCCTGGGAAACCCAGAAGTCCTGGTACCCCTGGAACACCTGAGCAGAGAAAGAGACAGCTCCAGTTCCCCTTGCTCCAGTGACACTCCCATTCTAAAGCGGACCACCTTGTTCTCCAACCAAGAGACTCACCGTTAGGTCCAGGCTCACCCTTTGGTCCCGGGGGGCCCGGGTTTGGAGTTCGTTGGACACACGGCAGAGGTTCACCTGTACGTGTCCAACACAAAAATTCAGCATATCCATCATCCCATCCATCCCTCATCCATATTTTACTTATTTGGCATTTTCCAGGGCCAGGGCGACTAATCTTTTCCCCCTACTCATCCACACCATGAATTGAAATCAACTTTAACGATTGAACAAACAAAAATGTTCTCCAAGCAACATGAATCGTGAACTGGGGCTGAAACATGGGCGCCACCATTGCTGACTGAAAGCTGTCCACTGATTGGTTGGTTGAGTTGCTAGGTTCTACTGTGGCGAAGTGGGTTGACTTGCTAGGTTTTGCCATTAGAATATCACCATATTTAGGGGCCAAACTGCAATACACAATGAGTAAACATGAAGCGAAAAACCCAGCAGTTCCCAAAATTGTATCAACTGAATTTTTATGAAAAAGTGAGTGACTAGGTTTTCCCTTTGCATGGGAGTGCTAGAGCTTATCCCACTATACAGTACTTATTTGTTAATTTATGATGAAAATGGTTTAAAAAGACATTGTTCCACCATTTATTCTATTTGGACAGTAAAAACCATTTAATTGCTAAGCTCTGGCCAAAAACTACATTCCTACTCTTACTCATGGATGCTCTAAGGCGGTAAAAACTACGACCGAAAAGATAATTTAATTACCATGTAACTAATGTTAGGCTTGTTATTTCATAGTCATTTGCTATTTAGCATTTGGCCGAGTGATTAACTGAGGGTCTTTGGTCAGACAGCTTCACAAAGTGAGTTTTACATACATGCAATTGACTTCAGTAATTACATCCCCAATTTAATTCCATTTAATTCAATGTTTCTTTACCCTGATGATGGGTCTTGCCTGGAAAATGCTTCAGCCTCCTATTTTTCCCCTTGAATCAACAAATTTTAACTGTTGAATCAATACTTCTCAGGAGGAGTGCTGTCCCAATTTACTTTCCCAAAGGAGTCAATGGATGGCCCCTCACCTTGAGGACCTTTGGTCCTTGGAGACCTGGCTTGCCCGGGGCCCCCGGATCTCCTTGAAGACCTGGTACCCCTGGGGAGCCAACAGATCCAGCACCTGGAGGTCCGGCAGGCCCTGGGGGGCCTTTGATTCCATATAATCCTGGGAACCCTCTGTCACCCGGCAACCCAGGGCAGCCATCCCACTAAAAGAGGAAACAGTCAAACGCTGGGAAACCAAAAGTCCCCAAATGTTGTCGCCAACACTGGCCACAGGCTACAACCGCCGTCCGTGATCAAGCTGAGGTAAGGTGAATCGCAAGCTTTGATTTTTGGGACCTCGGGCCAAAGCAGGATTTCTGAGTGAGCCAGATAATAGCTCAAAGTAAAATCTGGAACATCTCTTTTTTACTTCAGTCCATGTTCCCGATTTTAGAGGTATCCAGATTTTACTCAGTGCAATTATCCAGCTAACTGTAATAGGTCCCTGATCTGTTCCAAGACAGGCTCATTTGAACTGACCACACACTCCTCTCCTGTGTTCCATGCATTTGCTCTCTTTGGTAACCGCAGGAGGTTCAATTGCCTTCTTGCATCATAAGACGTCATGCTTTCGAGGATGAAACAAAGCATGGAACCAGTGTGTATGGATGTTAGCCGTGGTGACAAGCAGGTGGTTTGACTGCTGTTCACCAGGGGGCAGCACTGGCCCAACTCACAGGTAAGGCAGTTACTGCGATTTGTTGTAATCAGTGTAGCTGCAACTGCTCATTCAGTCATTGGGTCAAATGAAAGGCCAGGCTGTAAGGCCTCAGTAAAGATTGTACAGGTAAACTGTTGGGATTTTGAGCAGGTGACTTTAACTGCGCAGTCTTCACTCATTGGTGGATGTGTCGTGTTCAGTATTGCAAACTACTTTGGAGAGCCTTACTAATTTTCAGGCAGGCTTTAATGAAAGACAGACAGGCATTTTTTAAATTTACAACATCTGCCGATTTTTGTGGTATTGCTGAATGTTCATCGCGTGATTTAGTAGTCTTCCCCAGCCCAGCATCATATGGTCTAGAGTAGCTGGGAGGGGGGCAACCCTGGTCCTGGAGTGCATGTCTTTTTCAGACCCAAAAACCACATGGGGTGAATTAACTGTGAAATCAACCTTTAAGCGATTGCTTAAGCGCTGAGTAGCAACATAAATCAGCTGACACATCCTCTCTCCAGGACCGTGGTTGGCCATCCCAGTTATGGAAAGAGACCATTATGAGAAAGGGGCACTCGGCCTTATCCAGAAAGGGTCTGTTTGGATGCTGCCTTTCATTCGCCAAACAATTATAGACCAGAGACGTGTTCAAGACCAAAGGTTCTTGTGCGAGGTCCGGCGAGAGGAAAAGACTCCCGATTTTTGAATGACAGCAAGTTTTTGCACCAAGTTTTTGTGCCAAACTCTGTTGAAAGAGCTGTGCAAAAGTGTGGATACTGATGTTGAGAATGCTGGATCCCAACTTGAGAAGCAAGATGAGACTGCTCCCAGATGCTCTCGCTCCTTTACCGCAATACCAAACCTAGTTTAGTCATTCAATATTCAAGAGGCAAGAACTCACAGGCTCTTGCGAGAACCTGCAATCTTGAACACGCCTGTTTCTACAGGTCAAGGTCTACGCAAAGACTCCAGGGGCGATTAGCAGAATCAGGTGTGCAACTGCTTGGCTGGAATGAAAACCTGCACCCACACCAGCCCAGTCTGGATAAGAGTGACTATCCCTGATTCAGAGTGAAAGACACAGCATTGAATGAACCCATTTGGAGCAGCTATATAGTCGGTGTGGCATGCAACCCTGGCAGTGCTACACCAGCTTACCGGAGGTCCTGGCTCCCCTGGGGCGCCGATGAGCCCATCTTCCCCTGGTTCTCCTGGTAGACCTGGGACACCACTGGGCCCAGGAATACCCGTCTCCCCCTTTAGCCCTAACGACAAAGAATCCTTCCATCAGCTTCTAAGCATCTTTCAAACACGTACATCTCCTGGGGCAGTACTACAGGATGCTGCCCGACCATTAGTTTTACACCTGTCTAATGTACTGTACTTGTGTTGTGTTTTTTGCTAAATGTTTACCTGTATTATATGCTTTTTATGCTGTGTTCTATGTATTTTACTTGCAGTTTTGTTTCCATTGTAATGCGACCTTGGGTCTGAGAAAGGCTATATAAATAAAACTTATTATTATTATTATTATCCTGAAACTCGTCAAACCCACTGTGAAGAAGCCGACTCACCTTTAATGTGGGTCGTATATGGATCCCCTTTCTGACCCTTTGAGCCGTGGAAACCTGGGGGGCCTGGATTTCCCTGTAGCCCAAAAAAAACATCATCACCATGAGACACAACAGACTGGTCATCACTATGAGCCATACTGGTAATGCATGAGGCAAAAGGCACAAATCACTATGGCCACATCTGAAACTGCATCCTAACTGCTTTATTGTCTGAATAAGCTCTTGTACTGCCTACAAAACATGCTGCCTATGATGTACAGTACGTTCAAATGCAGATTGTTTCTCATCACAGCAGATTATTTAGACCGAACAAAAGACTGCTAAGTATGCAAAATGTTTTAAGATGTACTTTATTGAACACTGTGGGGTAGTTTGTCTTCTATATTTGACCCATATTATAGTTAGGAGCAGTGACAGCCACAGAGCACCACCCAGGGACCAACTCCAGTTCTAAAGCCAGAGCCTTGGTCAGGGGTACTGGAAGGATTGTTCCTATAGAGCAGGGGTTCTCAAACTTATTTCTCAAAGGTCCATATTTTATGATCGTTTTAGGTCAGAGGTCCGGAACATAATAAGATTTACTTTTTTACTCACGTAACTTTTTTCCAACTCATTTTTCACATTTAAGCAACACTCAAACATACACATGTCTAAAGAACATACAAAATAAATGTTTATAGGTCAAACTGCTGTGGTATGAGCTCTTCAACATATTAACTGTGGAAAATGCAGAACTGAACATGGAGACCTGAACATGGTCAGCACAACACTTTCTGGCCACTAACTTTTTTTTGTCACACTTTACTTTTTTCAACTCACTTATTACTTTTAAGTAACATACAAAAGTCATAACAATCAACACAGTCAAAATACTTCCAAGCGTAGTGGGAGAAATGGCACTGTTTGTCTGCAATCAATTGCTTGAACCTTGGCACTAAAGGTGTGATTGCCAGCCGGAGACACTGATCCAAATGCAGAGGTGTATAGTAATGAAGTACGAAGTACTTTGTTACAGTACTTCAGTAGTTTTTTTGAGGATTTGAACTTTGCTTGAGTTTTTTTTTTAACCGGGACTTTCACTTTTACTCCACTACATTTAAAACATAAAAAGTATACTTTTACTTTGTTACTTTGACACTGGCCGCCGTTTACTTGTTACAATTAAAATATGAATGTAATTCATCATTTAAGGATGATCTGGATCTGGCGCATTCGAGAAGAACAACGGTGCTCAGCGGGGTATCTTTGTGCAGATGTGTCCGCCAGCGGACATGGAGCTGCAAATTTATGCACGCAGTTACAATATTCTATCACTAGATGGCGCACCCGGATCAGTATTGAATATTCACAAGCAAGCCGAGCTGGAACGCGGCTTAGAATATGGACGAGTTCACTCCAATCCCTGTTTTTCAGGAGTTGCCTGAATTTAACTCCTCAGCTAAGCCTGATGTGCCAACAGCTCAATATACTTGCCCATAGTATCTATCCAGCAGTTCAAAAAAAATAATCTCTTGCTACAGAAACAATCGTTGTCCTCAGTAGCAACCACTTCAGCTACAGTGAGCCAATGGTATCCCAATTAGTAGTTAAGAAAAATCAGTTTTCTGAAGCAAAAATTCGACATGGTATTGATCCTATGTCATTCTACTATTAATTATGGAAGTGGCTATTCGCCCCACAGTGGGGTAAATTGGGGAAAAAAGATTGGCTATCTGCCCCAGCAACGGGGCCGACAAGAAAAGCAGTTCTGCTATTCTCTCCGCTGGGGACGGATAAGAGAAGCACTTCTGCTATTTGCCCCGCAGTTGGGCCAATAAGAGATTTCATTTCATAATCCGCTCCGCTCTCTGATCTTTCGCTCTGAGCCGCCGCGGGGCAAATAGCCTCTTCCATTAATTATAGTCAATTATAGTGGTTTTTTTTAGACCGCCAGTAAACTCAAAGAAGAAGAGGTAGAAGTATATAAAGCAGAGACTGCCTGTTTGTTTTTTGAATAGGCTACCTTCACTCACCTGAAAGTTGATTGAAAAGAACAAGGAGATGGCAATGTGTGGTTGTTTTGCTTCTTTCTATGCATACTATGAAAAATATTTTGTCCTTGTAGTACTCGCACTTTTGATACTTAAGTATATTTTTTCACAAGATACTTTTGGTACATAAGTACATTTAATGTGAGCTACTTTAAGACTTTTACTTGCGTAATTTTCTTATGGGTGACTTCAACTTTTACCAAAGTAACTTTCAGTTATTATACTTCTACTTTTACTTATTTTTTTTTTTTTTTCAAGTTTTTTATACACCTCTGTCCAAATGTTCATTGGTCAAGCTGCTGCGGTCCTCGATACGCAAGATTGCCGTTTTACGCTTGCACTGATCGACTCACTGACAGATCTGCAGCGCACTTGCACATTGCTGACACAATGTCAAGACAGCTCTCTTTGAGTTCCTTTTTCTCGCCTTCTGCTCGGCTTAGTATGGGTCAGTGTTCCCCAGACTACTGCTTAGGTAGCCAAGGTTGCAGTCAACAACCCAGACCCACTTCGGCAATTTTTATGAAACCTTATTTTTTGGCTACTTTAAGGCCGTTAAGTGAACTGAGTGAGCATTCTGATGCTCGCAGACGAGACTGACTGATGTGATGCATGAAATAGGTAGCAAGTTACGTTGTTACTTTGACCACCGCGATTTTACAAAATTAGATTTATAGAGCGTAATGCCGTATGAAACCAATATAGGCAAGTGACGATGAAGTAATCCATTCTCAAGAGTGTTACCGTTATTGACTGAATTTATAAGATTACGTCGGCGTTAGTTACAGCCAGCTTCAGTAATCGCTGCTTGCCAAACTTTGACGTTAGCTTTCCCCAAGAAGCTCTGCGATGTTGGAGCATAGCTATATTTTCTGGATGATAACCCCAGCGGTTTGTGCCCTAGACAGAATATTATAAATAGGATGTGTTGTTGTGCTTCATTACTGACGTGATGGCGCGCGACTGCCCCACTTCTTAAAATAGCATTACAACAGTGTTTATAGTGCCTTCGGTCATTGGCCGCAAAACTCATCGCGAATGACGAAGTCGGAAGATTCGCATTATGTTCAATTACTACAGAACAGACTTTTCGTGTACTGTGAGGGGGGGTGAATGATGGAGTGTTCGTCCCGACCCTCCTCTGCCTCTGATTGGTTCTAATGCTAACGAAACCGTGTTAGCGTGTACCAGTTGGCTACTAGTTGCTGTCATTCATGGTAGCGCTCTGCTCTCTCCTCTTCTGTGGGGGTGATCCCCTGTGTCTCAGCAGTGCGCCCCCACTGAAACGCAGAAGAGGAGAGGAGAGACAACCAGCCTAGTAAAGTTAATATGAGTTATCTTCGCTGGATCAACATGTATGATTCCAAGTCACAGTGCATTCAACCATACTAACAATTAATTGAGCAGTTTAAAGAAAACAAAAAAACGTTGTCGCGTTTTGCATTCATAACACAAGATACGGCCTGGGTCCGCACTGAATTGCCGTTTGGTCCAGATGCGGACCGGAGTCCGGACTTTGAGAAGTCCTGCTATAGAGCATGCCTTTCTAAAGCCAGAGCCTTGGTCAGGGACACTGGTAGGAGTGTTCCTACAGAGAATGTCCTTCTAAAGCCAGAGCCTTGGTCAGGGACACTGGTAGGAGTGTTCCTATAGAACATGTCTTTCTAAAGCCAGAGCCTTGGTCAGGGACACTGGTAGGAGTGTTCCTATAGAGCATGTCTTTCTAAAGCCAGAGCCTTGGTCAGGGACACTGGTAGGAGTGTTCCTATAGAGCATGTCTTTCTAAAGCCAGAGCCTGGTCAGGGACACTGGTAGGAGTGTTCCTATAGAGAATGTCTTTCTAAAGCCAGAGCCTTGGTCAGGGACACTGCTAGGAGTGTTCCTATAGAACATGTCTTTCTAAAGCCAGAGCCTTGGTCAGGGACACTGGTAGGAGTGTCCCTATAGAGCATGTCTTTCTAAAGCCAGAGCCTTGGTCAGGGGTACTGGAAGGATTGTTCCTATAGAGCATGTTTTTCAGGGTGGGAGAAACCGGAGAGTCCAGA
Source organism: Gymnothorax javanicus (assembly GCA_029692085.1). NCBI lineage: Eukaryota > Metazoa > Chordata > Actinopteri > Anguilliformes > Muraenidae > Gymnothorax > Gymnothorax javanicus. Next base: position 121,262,053 of record CM056198.1, read on the forward strand.
GGAAACCCACACGAACATGAGAGGAACATGTTGAGTCCCATCCTGGGTTGTGGCTCAGAACCTTCGTATTGCAAGGCAACAGTGCTAACCACAAACTAGTATACTTGAAATCCCAGCATTACGCAAATATCTCTTACCCCTTTCCCACCACAAACTGCTCACCCCAGAGATTTGCCGCCTGGGTAAAGCTATTCCTGCCCCAGGGTTTGTTAACTCTGCATTGTGTTCCCATTACTAGACCCGGGATAGCACCTTAATCCTGGTCGCTAGCAGGGTAAGTGCTGATTTTTTTTGCGTTAACCTGCAGTGGCTAAAGAGTAACTGCTAGCAAACTTTAGAGGCATGGTCCCAAGGAAGCTCCATACAGAATATGACAAGAATCTGGCCTGTGGTTTCAGAGAGGAAGATTGTCATAGATTTTGCTAGTGGAACACAACCATGACCATGATGACAATGGCAAACGCTGCCTGATCCCAATAGCACAGCCTGCCTATCGGCCGGTGAGCTAAAAAGACAGCCAGCAAGCCTAATCTACAAGTAATTGCTGAGTTACCATGAATGAGTATTGGAAAATGAATGTACAAGTCATCACTAGGAGACAAAGCGCACGTGTCATCACAGCGAAACGCAAACCGGGAGCCATGCCTCAGAAACAGCAAGGCCTTGTCATTAGGAGGAGGCGTGATGCATGATGGGTAACAGGAGCAGCAGAGGGACCACTCACGTCACGTCCAGGCCCTCCCGCGTCTCCATGGGGACCGGGGTCTCCCCTAATACCCTGTCTCCCAGGCACCCCGGGGTGTCCAGGCGGCCCCCGAAAGCCCACTGCTCCTGGGACTTGGTTCTCCAGCTCGAAGCCCCTACAGAAACAGTCTCCTGCACAGCCTGGGGTGAAGAGGTCACAGCCACAGCAGGTAAAAACACACAGGCAGAGCACAGTGCATACAGCACACACGAACATGCATGGTAGATGTACATGTAATGCAAAATTCTGAATACAGAAGAACACACTGATAGTCAGTCCCATACCTGCATGGCACTCTAATGTGGATGGGCACATAAATGCTTCACAAACACACACATACTAACACACACAAATGCCATGTGCATGCATACACAAACACACACACACACACACACACACACACACACACACACACACACTCACAGTCACATAAACACACACACACAAATGCCACATGCACACACACACACACAAAATGCACACACACACACACACACAAATGCCATGTGCAAACATACACAAACACACACACACACACACACACACACACACACACTCACAGTCACACACACACACACAAATGCACATGCACACACACACACACACACACACACACACACACACACACACACACACAATGCACACACACACACACACCCACACAAACAAGCACACACAAACGCCATATGCACACATGCATGCACACACACACACACACACACACACCCTCTCCTTCCCTTCTCCCCCGCAGCTCCAGGTGGTCCTCGATCTCCCTTGTCTCCAGGGTCGCCCACCAGACCAGGAAGGCAGGAGAGCCCTGCAATATAAACAGAGTTTCAACACTGTGTTTGCTCCACTGTGTGCTACACTGCCCTCGACACCAGCTTTATGGGGCTCACAACATACTGTTTATTGATGAGACTGCTCCAGATATGCATTCATTCAGCATTCAATAGTGATTTTTAGACCTGTTGTTCCGCTGTAAAAAATCCCCTCATAAACCATCCCACCAAGTGTCCATCTGTCCTTGTTGGAGAGCATGTAGTCTGTCCCACTGGCCACAGTTCTTTTTCTTTTCTTTTGCTGGTGGAGTTTTTTGGTGTTCGGTATACGTATTCAGAATTTTTCACACATTTCCTTGAACCACATAATGTAAATCTGCCATTTTTGTGACCGATGAACCTGTAATTTTGGCACCAACTATTTGGCCCTTTGGTCACTCTGTTCCTCATCCTGCTTTGGAGACCCAGCCAGCAAAGTGTTGCTGGTTAGTTCTCTTTTAATGAGATGTATGCTGCTAATTAGCCTTCAAATGAATAGGAATGATGTGTGTAGATGCTATAAAGATTTTTTGTTCATCCCCTGTATTTATTAATGCTAGAAAGAAACATTTCAGGCTAAGAGGCTCCTCATGATTTTCTTCTCAATTGAGAGAGTAGACTCAAAACACACACGCCCGCACGCACGCACACACACACACACACATCCATACATCCATACACACAGAGTAGTGACCAAGAGCAAGAGAAATCAGCCACAACATGCTTCTGAAGGTGGTAAATTTGTAGAAATGTTATGATAATGAAGGTTATATAAATGAATGATACAGCGTATTTTGGCCAATAACTCAGACAGACAGGGTAAAGTGCTCACCTGGGCAATCTAAATTCAGCCCCCATCCAAAAGAGACACCCAGAGTCACACAGTGATGACATCACACCGGTGGAGGAAACAAAAGTATTGACATCATGGCAGGCTGGTACACAGAGATGACATCATCACAACAGGCAGTGACATAGCAAGGTTCATGTAGGAGAGAGTGAAGGAGGGAGAAAGATGGTAGGATAAATGGAAGGGTGGAAAAAGAGCCATGCTGTTTGGCACAAAAGAGAAAGAAACACTAACAAAGACAGTCAGTATGTCTGGTTGGAGTATTCACATGAATTTAAAAATGAGCAACAAATCCTGGAAAGGCCTGTGTTATATTCTACCCAAGGAGCAAAGCAAGTGGTGTTCCACAGGAGAATGTAGCCTTAACAGGGGGGGCCAAGTCTCGTTTGGCGCTGCGTGACCTGGGTAAAAATGACTGGCCAGTACTCTACCTCTGGAGACAGGCTGCACTGGTTGTATAGACAGCTGAACAGAGAAAACTCTTTCAAACACGTGCTGGTAAATAACGCAAAAAACTGAAAGGCGATCTTTGCCGTTCCCTACACTTGCTGATCACTGGGTGGAGATCTTAGCCCATGAATGGTTCGCGTTTGTGAGAATAACGTAACGAAGGCAGGGTAAGCGCCAAATCCCCACATTTCGGTGAAGGATATCAGCCAAAAAAAAAAAAAAGACTGCTTCGGTGGATTGCAGTTTGAGGATGTCTCCGAATGGCGGAAATCTCGCGTTCAAGAAGTGGTCACGCAAGACTGACTATTTGGCTCAATTCTGCAGGCAGATGTTGACAGATGCTGCAATTCCACTTCTTTCCTGTAGAGGTCACTAAAGTAAGTAATGGACCACTATAACAAAAAACTAGGATGAGAGTTTATAAAGAAACTCTGAGTTTGCATGTGATAGCACAATTCACTGTATAATGTGATGTTTATTTTTGCATTGTCCTGCACTCTGCTGTATGATAAGGTGCAAAGTGTCTTCTTTACTGATAGGCAAGTATGATAACCTATGATGACCGTCCATTGCATGGTCGAATGACCAGGGCATATGTATGGTAAGGGTTAATTTAGTTGTCAAGCTACATCATTGGTATGTAGCATAATAAAAGTTATTTGGATGATGATGATCTTTATTGTTGTCAGTAATGGTTCAGGTATATATTTGTTTATTATCTATATACTGGTTTTACATGGCTATTGATGCACTATCATCATTATCGACATGTTCTTATTCACAGCATATGACTGTAATACAACTATTGTTCATCAAAGTCCAACTTGATGTGCTGGACGATACAGGTCCGACATTTATGATCACTCTTTTGCTTTTATCAATATAGTAGAATGGACATTGCTAAAAGATGTATTATTACGTTCTAATTATTACTATTATTATAACTTTTTTATTGGTAACAGTAATTTCTGCACTGGCAGCATCACCACCTTGTAAAGCAGCCGTAGTAATTGAGAGGCACAGGGTTCAAAGGGTGGTGCAGTCAGCCCAGCGAGTTTTTGGTGCTGTTTTGCCTAACCTGATGGACTTACACAATATGAGGTGAGGACCCCAGTCACCCAAACCATGGCCTCTTCTTGACGAAGCTGTCCAGTCGGAAGCCAGGCTATGTGAACAATGCAGCCAAGAGCAATTACCAAAGCCACAGCTTCTACCCCCATACTCTCTGTAAGACCAGTAAGACGTGCACTGCTCTCTCAGTACGAATTACTGAGCTGCTTCCTTCATCTTTTTGCTCATTGCAATTGCCTTTATAATATCTTGTAAATACAGAATGTTCGTTTATTTGAGCCTACTTTGTCTTATATTGTTATTTTTACTCTATGATGATGACATTTTTAATTATCTTTTTTCTCATTATTTTCATTAGGTTTGAATTTTGTGAAGTGATAGAGATGCATATTAATCTCCTTCATAATAAAACTTGAACAATTCGAATTGATAATATTTATGATGCACTTTCATAAAGATGTATAATTATACACACCAGTGCATAATATACTTGTAGGTTGTATTGCAAAAATCATTTTGTATATTCATAGTGTTTGTTTTTAAAGTCTACTTTGTCTTATCTTATTATTTGTTTTTGTATCGTAATTTTGTCTAAGTATTTTAATTGGGTTTGAATTTTTTGTACTATGAGAGATTCATTTTCTTCTCCGTATTCCTATCCCAGCATATCTTTTGGGCGAGAGGCAGAAATATACCCTGGACAGGTAGCCAGTCCATCGCAGGGTATACACCATAACCACTCATACCTTTGGGCATATTAGAGTCTCCAATTAGCCTGATATGCATGTATTTGGACTGTGGGAGGAAACCAGAGCACCTCGAGAAAACCCACGGGGGCACGGGCTGAACATGTAAACTCCACCCAGAAACGCCACGGGCGGATTCAAACCCACAACCTTCTTGCTGGGAGGCCGACCACCGTGCCGCCCTACTGACTAAGATGAATAATGGAAGACCAGATCTCACTGCTTAGAACGGCATGTGGATATAATGAATCACAAAACTTGAACAATTTGATTATGTATGTATGTATTATAAATGTTTGATTTTTATTCTAATTATCATTGGTGCTATTATTATTATTATTATCATCATTTTTGATTATGACAATATAGTAGTTATATTAGTATTAATTAATAGTGTTATGATATCAATATAATACAGAACCCTCCCCAGGAATGCAAAGTGTCTTTTATAGTTTCTGTGACGATAATGATATTATGAATATTACTGGTATTGTCATCATCAAATAAAAATAATCAAGCATGGTTGACTGTTCAGTTTTCGTGTCAGCACAGATTTTGTGCTAAAGTAAATAATGTCTAAAATAGGTCTTAACCTGCCCTCCCCACCTCTATCCTGATTGTTGAAAGTACCTGGAGTAAACCTACGCAGACAGAGGGAAAACATACAGACGCTACAGAGAAAGGTTTCCTCCAGTTCCGCAGGTAACAATGCTATCTGCCCACACCATACCTCCATGTCTTGGAGGGCCCGGAGGGCCTGGAGGTCCTTTGGGCCCCTGGGGCCCCTGTATCCCTGGCAGTCCAGGTATGGGAACATTGTAGTACCTCCCAGGGTCCCCCTTCACTCCCTTGGGGCCCTGGGACCCTGGGTAACCTGGAGAACCTGGCAGACCTGAAGGACAAGGGACGCGATACATTTCAGTAAAATGAGCTACAAGTGGCAACTGCTAATAGTGGTGGGATATTTAAGCCTTCAATGATGGTGGCGTCTCCATAGAGTGGAGTGGCCAACCCTGATCCAGCAGAGCCATAAGGGAAGTTGGTTCTTGTTTTCACAAAGCAGTACAGACCCAAAAAACCAGGTGTGATCAGTTAGCTGTGTAATCAAATCACTTTATTAAACAGTAAAGAACCAATGAACAACAAAAAACCAGCAGGACAAGGGTTGGCCACCCCTGCAAAGCCAAACCCATCTAAGCTAGTCATGAAACACCTCCGTCTACTCTCAAACCAACAAAGCACCATCCTGTCCGATAAAGAACCCTTGAAGTGGGCAGAGTTCTTCAATTATCCTCACTCTGGAACTACTTTAATTATCTGAGGTTGGTGTTTGGGGGCCGAGGCAAGGAGGTCTGACCTGGAAGGGACAGCCCTGGAGTGCCTGGTAGTCCTGGGAGTCCAATCTGTCCCGGGTCCCCTTGAGGACCCACCTCTCCAGGAGGCCCAGTATCGCCGATGGTACCTGAAGAGCATTAGGACACTACTGAAATGCAATCGTAATAAGGAACAAACACTCGCAGTAGGCACACACACCGAGACCATTACACATTGTGAGCTTTGCTGAGCACACAGTGACATTTACAGTACACCTTGTGACCTTCGTGGTGTAAACTGTGACCTTTCCTGTACACGTTCTGACCTCCACACATTGTGGCTTTCACAGTATGCACCATGACCTTTACGTACCGTCATCACACTCAGAGGCCTTTACAGTAGACATTGTGACCTTTAATCTGTGACCTTTGCAGTACAAACTGTAACCTTCACACCTTTGCTATGCTGTTTTCCTTTACAGTACACACAGCAGCCTTAATGAACTGTGACCTTTGCAATGCACTTAGTGACCTTTACAGTACAGATTGTGACCTTTGCAGTGCAAACTGATCCTTACACACTGTGACCTCTACTGTACACACAGAGAGGTGGAAAACACAGACTCTCATGCAAAAAATTCTACCCTTGTATTCTGCCAGAATTTGTTGATGACCACAACCCTTCTGCCTGTAGCCTCTGTCGCAGACATCTTCTGTGGTTCAATTCCCTCACACACCAACGTCTGCACACTCGAGCAGGGTTTTGACTTCCGCGACGTAATGGCATTGTGCGAAATAAGCAAATCAGAATGCCTGTTAAATGATAGTCCTTTTGGGTTTCCCTGTTAGATATGATTAAACAAAATGGCGGGTACAGAATCCCCTAAAAACTCGTTGATAATGAAATTTGTTTTGTATGTAAAATAAGAATCGAAGAAAGAGAAAATACCCATAAATGGAAAAAGCCAACTCGATGTTCCTTCAACCATAAGTCATGTTCTTTCCGTAAAGACTGCTGTATATTCCTCAAGCGAACTGTCTGTGTCCCGTATGGGATGCAAACGTTTATTAATAAAGTTCTCAAGAACTAAAAGCCGACTGGATAAGACCATAAAAGATTTCAAGCCACTTTACCATAATAGCGACCGGCCCCGCGTCAGCGTCTAACTACCGAGGCACTGTCCAAAGTGCGCTACTCTGCAGCTAAAGAACAGCAACACCAAAGAAACCTGGGGAAATTCCTCCTTTTGAACATTTTCAACATGTCGGTGTTGATTAGCCTCCGTTGCAGACGCCTCATGTGTTTTGCTTCCCTCCCACAACAGTATGTGCCTCTAGCTTCGAAATTTCAGAGCTTCTCTCTAATTGGATGAACACAGAACCCAGCTTGAGTGCGCAGACGTTGGTGAGCGAGGGAAGCAAACGGCATAAGATGTCTGCAACTGAGGCCATTCAGCCTGGGGGGTAGAACTGATATGTACGATCAGCTCACTAAGTGTGCAGGTAGAAGGAAATGAATGGTAGGACTTATTTGACCCCAGGGGTGCGTCCAAATCGTTGTACACGGGCGGCCATTTTCCCCTCCCTCTTTCCCTTTCCTTGTTGTAAGAAAAAGTCACATGGGAGATGGGGAAGTTACAGGAAGACTTTGAAGTTACACAGGCGCATGCTTGAGAAAAATCAAATGTCCTTTCCTTCAAAATGTTGTGAGCTTGACGGTGATTGATAATCACACGACTTTCGACAGGATCACTACTACAAAAGATGTATCTAATCGCGACAGATGGAAAGGATTCTCGTCCGTAAACAACCATTCAAAGGACAGTCCTGTGTTCCCTTGCTTGAAGGAAGTAACAAAGCTGCTAATCGCCTCCTTTCCTTCATGAAATATATAAGGCGCCAAACTATATCTGGGTCACGTCCGTTCTCGAGGATGTTTCCTTGCTCTTTTGAGAATTTGGAAGCACCCCAGGATTTTCCAAAACTGCTCACTGCAATTGTGCTTTCACTGCCCATGTCACACTCGCGGTGCGGTCTTATAGGCTGATTTTGGACCACTGCGGTGGTGACTTCACTCACCTGTGTCTCCTTTCAGATTGATGTACTGCGGGCTCGGAGGTCCTCTCGGCCCTGGCTCTCCTATGAAGCCCTTAAAAGCGAATGAAGTAACACGTCTTCAAATTTAAACGAGACAGTCGGCCAGAGCTGCCCAAACCTGCTCCAGGAAATCTCCCCTTCTGAAGGTTTTCCCTTCAAGACTAAATTGGCCCCCTGATTCTACTAATTAGCAGCAGAATGAGATTTCTGGCTAAGGTGAGCTTTGTTAGTGTTGGAGAGAAAGTTATAGGAGAGAAGATCTGCAGGGACAGGGCTGGTTTGGCAGGCCTGCTGTTAACAGTGCAGAGATGGTTGGTCATCAGCAGGGGGCGATGAAGCTCACCTTCAGGCCTCGGTTTCCATTAAGGCCGGGAAGTCCAGGCTCTCCTGTAGGACCCTGAATAAGAGACAGACAGAACCTGAACTATATGTGCAACAATGTGTATACACACACACACACACACACACACACACACACACACACACCCCCACCCCCACACACACACACACACACACACACACATATATACACATACAAACATACACCCCCCCACATACACACACATTCACAAAAACCCACACTCACAAAAACACATAAACATGTACACACACACACACACATCTCTCTCTCTCTCTCTCTCACTCACTCACTCACACACACATTATTATACAGACACAGAAATGTTTTCAGGTAGATTTTACCTACCTGGGGTCCAGAGACACCAGGAGCACCGGGGAGCCCAGAATACCCCTGCAGGACACACACACACACACACATACGCACACACACAGACATGCAAACACACAAATTCACATGTACATATGCGCCACTTAAAGAGAAATATTTATCCATAAGCAGAGGTCAGTGAGAACAGCTTTTACGTCACATTAGAACTCGATTTACTCAGTTATTCGTACTCATCTAGGACCAAAAAACAGCGAATACAGCAAATCCGTGTGCGTGTCTCACCCGCCATCCAGGAAAGCCGGGGACGCCCTTTTCCCCCTTCTCTCCAGGGGATGAAGATGGTCCCTAAAACACAAAACACACAGAGTCACACCTTCTGTTCAAAAGCCCCGCACTCCCTCGAGACACAAAGCAGAAATATCAAATATGGCACCGCAAATGTCCATCTGTTCTCACATCCTTTAGAAACTGTAGTTACAAGAGTCAAACTCACGAATGTATGAACACACAGACGCATACAAGCGTACAAGTGCCAATGTACACACACACACACACACACACACACACACACACACACACTGAAATACTTACATCAGTACCAGGGACCCCACACACCCCCTTCTCGCCTTTGTCCCCCTAAAAGTGAACAGATCACCCCATGACATCTGACTCCCATTTACAGATTTAACAGGTATTGGTAGTCATGGTTACAGAGGTGTCACCTCACCTTGTCTCCGATAAGGAATTGGCCCTCAGGGAAAAACACAGTCTCAAATGGACCTGGGGGACCAGGGATGCCCTGCTCTCCCTGCACACACACACACACACACACACACACACACACACACACACACACACAGATACTCATGCACTCTCACACACACAGTACTATTAACCACACACACAACCACATTTACATACACACGCACACACACTCATACATAGACAGTCAAGGCAATTAATCACGCGAACACACACACTGCTATTAATCACACACAGATGCACGCACAAACACATATGCATCACTATTAATCTCACACAAACACACAATCACACATGAACACACTCACTTGTACACACAGCACTGATAATCACACAGACAGGCACACAATGAACTCTCTCTTACACTCATTTGCACAAACTCATATATTGACATGCAAACAAATACACAACACTGTTAATCACAGACACACACACGGACACATGCACACATGCGCTCGCGCATACACATGCATACACCAATGTCACCTGATCTCCTTTCTGTCCTGGCACTGATTGGCCGGTGTCACCCTGAAAAAACAAACAGAAACACAAACAGCATCACAGATCCATGTGTATGAATGTCTGTGCCTGAAAGTGTAGAGGTATTTATGAATGTGTGTAATGCCCTCCACTAATACTGGCACCCTTGGTAAATATGGGCCAAAAAAGGTTATGAAAAAATGTTGTTAATTCTCCCAATCGTGACCTCAGTATTAAAAGGTTCTCTCACATGTGTGTTTCTGGGACAGATAGAACCTTCTAATACTAAGGTCATGCAATCTTTTACTCACAAATTAACAAAACCATAACCCTAACTTCATAGGAAATGACTGACAGAAACAAATTCATATCTTAAAATAAATAAGTATTCTTAAATACTAATACATGTGTGCCACAATCATTTTCACACTCTATTAAGAAAAATCTAATTGAAGCATTTTTCCCATTCATGGTTTACTTTTTAATGATTTTTAATGATTTAATGATTTGAGTGTTTGTGTCTGGGTGTGTGCGTGTCTGCTCCTGTGCGTGAGTGCATGTGTGTGTGGTCATGTGTCTGAGGGTGTATGGATGTGTGTTCATCTCTGAAGGTCTCTGTGTGAGTGTGTGTGTGTTTGTGTGTGATTGTGTGTCTGAGGATCTGTGTGTGTGTGTGTGTGTGTGTGTGTGTGTGCAGGCGTGTGAATGATCATGTGTAAGGGAGAATGGGGGCTCACAGGTTCTCCTCTTGGTCCAGACAAACCAGGGACTCCCTGAACACACACACAGCACAGGAGGACATTTTACTACACAGTCATTGACACTGTGATCATCATCATCATCATCAAAATCATCATCAGAGCAATCACCATTATCATTATTATTACTGTCATCATGATCATTGCCATCTTCATCTTTACAATCACCACCATCAACAGAATCATCGCTACGATAACCATCATCATCACCAGTATCAGCATCATCACAGTCATACACATCATTTCCATCATCATTCCCATCATCATCATTAAAGCTCTCACCTGCAGTCCCTCCGGTCCCCTTAAACCAGCTGGACCCCTTGGACCACCGGGACCCCGTTGTCCCTGGCAACAGAGAGTGGTCACCCTCAAACAGATACACAGACACTACAGGTAGATCTACAGAGGATAATATTCTCATTGAAGTGTTTTTTTTTTGTAATGGTGGAGACAGAGACACATATTGATGACATCAGCACACTTACGGGTACACCAGGAAGGCCCGGCTGACCTGCGTCGCCCTGTTAAACACAGGAAGATCAAAGGTCAGAGGTCAGAGATGGCAGGAAGCAGAGCTGCAGTCAGGACCCTGGACAGCTCGCCAATCCATCGCAGGGCGCACCCACCATTCACACACATACACTCATACATATGGGTGATCTAGAGGCTAGGCATTCTCCCAATATCTCAAAATAAATAAACATGTAAAAAATGCCAAGAAAAATGACAAAAATGCACAAAAAACAAAAACAAAACTAGTGGTTTAATGCAAGAGGAGACTCTTCAGTGTATATTTTAATTTACTCCCCCAAACACACTCAAAATCTCACAGCCTCACACAACCACTTCCTGAACCTCCAGTTCATTACTCACTCTTTGGTGCATCACGATTGGTCGATGGGTAGGGTGTGTGTGGTATGAGTAGGCAATGGAAGTATAGGCACTAGAAGAGCACTCACTGGGTATGAAGACCAGGGGAGCGATGAGGGTGACGGTAGGGCTTACCGGAGGGCCTGTGGAGGCTCCAGCGTAGATGGGGTCCCCCTTCTGTCCTTTCTCTCCTGGGGCTCCCTACAGAGGCAGAGGGTTACAGTACATCACCCAGTCTGTACAAACACGGGCGTGAGATGGTTGCACTGCGTGTAGCACGTTAGTGCAGGCCGTTTTTACTTACCGAGTCTTGATCTGAAAATACCCACCCAAAACAGTGAAAAAAGTGCAAATACAACAAACGAAATCAGAAAAATGTAATAATTAACTTATATAAAATACATTCAAGCAATTGCAAGAAAGTTCCTGACCTACAGCAACCTTCCGATTCTCTATGTCCCTGGTCATCATATCAGGTTTCATCCCATCAGAACTGGGAGAAAAATTTATCTCCAATCTATAAGCTCTTTTTCTCTTCAATGTTCTTTTATTAAAACTTTATAAAATCTACGAACAGTCTTGCCTCATTCAGTCAGCTTGTTCAATGGAATTTTATGCTTAGTCGCAGTTAATACATTAAAAATTCACCAAATTTTCAAAACTTTGCAAAGCTGTAAACAAGAAACAAAATTTTCTCCTCTGGTTTTTCCGTGCATCATAAAAATTTGAAATTCAACAATTTTAATATCTGCACATCATCAAAATATGACATTTGTTCTGAAGTGTTGTCAGGGCCATGTATGCCAACATCACTTGGTTTACTGTCTTTGAAAAAGGATCCAGGTTTTGGGCTCAGGCATAAAAATATGCCAGAGTGGGGTGAATTGGAAACTTTTTGATTTCATTCATGGATAAGGACAACAATAACACTGATCCATTAAGCGAAAAAATTCAATACATCCAACCTTTTGACACCACAGTAACAAAATTGACCCCATTATGGAGTCAGGTTTTTAATAGTTCACTGCATAAAAAAATAGCTCGTGAAATTCCAAACTGTTCAGAGGCAATGTAACAATAGAAATTGCAACAATTTAAAAAAATCTCCAGCTGAGGTATATTTTGAGAAGGTTCCAAAGCCTCTTTCTTCAATGATGAACAGGTTGGAATCTATTTCTAAAACTGATGGCTATCAAGTAGATATGACAATCCCAGTATTGGGGACAATGCTGTAGAAGTGCTAAAAACATCATTTCCATTCAAAAAACTTTTGAAGCAAACATTCAATCTTGTTTGTGGCTGTAAGGAAAATCGCTTGTTCACCCCTCCTTTTTTTATCCCAAGATCAACAAACAGATCAAATGGCCTCTTAATGTATCTATGTCAGTCATGAATATTCTGTCCCTGTATAGTTGATTTGCTTATGTTCGAACAATTTCATATTGAAATGTTTAATTCCTAACAGTGATTTAGCTGCTAAATTATGATGTGTTTATGGGTTGTTAGCCAACATCCAGGAATGCTAGCCCTCTGCTTGGTTGGTCCAGCGTCATTTTTCTGGATGGTAAATGAAGCAGAGCTCCAAGTGATCAGACTGAGTACTGAAGCTAAATGAAATTAAAGAAATTTGAGCAGTTCACATCTCATTCTATCCAAAACTGGTGAAGTCAAACAAACTAGCTCTTAAATTGTTGAGGGATGAGCTCCTGGTCGTCAATTCTATTTGCAGGTGCTGCAGGTGCTCTTAAAAAGTTTGCTCCTTAAATCATCACTCTGCAAAAAAACATAACACTGAGACAGGAAAGGGATGTGCTCCGAAATCATCACTCTGCAGGAGCCCTTAATGGGATTGGTTCTTTAAATCATCACTCTGCAGGCGCCCTTATAGGGATGTGTTCTTTAAATCATCACTCTGCATTTCCATTCAAAAACCCATAAAACTGATGTGTTCTTAAAATCATCACTCTGCAGTGATTTAGGACCCTTAAACTGGCGGGATTGGTTCTTTAAATCATCACACTGCAGGTTTTTCCTTAAAAGCAGGATGTGTTCTTTAAATCATCAAAAAAGAGGCTGCAGGCTTATTGGCTCAAAAATCGGATTGGTTCTTTAAATGTCATCATCTCTGCAGGCGCCCTTAAAGGAATGTGTTCCCTTTAAATCATCACTCTGCAGGCGCCCTTAAAAGGATTGGTTCTTTAAATCATCACTTCTTTAAAATCATCACTCTGCAGGCCATCCCTTTTTGGATGTGTTCTTTAAATCATCACTCTGCAGGCGCCCTTAAAGGGATGTGTTCTTTAAATCATCACTCTGCAGGCGCCCTCAAAGGGATTGGTTCTTTAAATCATCACTCTGCAGGCGCCCTTAAAGGGATGTGTTCTTTAAATCATCACTCTGCAGGCGCCCTTCAAGGGATGTGTTCTTTAAATCATCACTCTGCAGGCGCCCTCAAAGGGATTGGTTCTTTAAATCATCACTCTGCAGGTGCCCTTAAAGGGATGTGTTCTTTAAATCATCACTCTGCAGGCGCCCTTAAAGGGATTGGTTCTTTAAATCATCACTCTGCAGGCGCCCTTCAAGGGATGTGTTCTTTAAATCATCACTCAAAAGCAAAGGGATTGGTCTCTTAACTCTCAAAGGATTGGTTCTTTAAATCATCAAAGGGATTGGTGCAGGTGCCCTTAAAGGGATGTGTTCTTTAAATCATCACTCTGCAGGTGCTCTTCAAGGGATGTGTTTTCAACTTATTGCTGGTGCTCTAAAATGAAAGCTCTCTTGAATTTATCATCTGTAACACTGTTCTTAGCTTTAATTTTTTGGTATTTAGCATTCTTTAGACAATGTGACTGTACAATGATAAACTTTATTGCATAACTGATGACAATGAAAATAATTTCTTGGGAAAAATATCACTGCACATGCTTTAAGTGGGATGTGCTCTTAAGAACATGTTAATAGTAACAATATTATCATTGTATAATAAGCAAAATGAACGTGATTTACTCACAGGAACACCATCCAGTCCAGAAAAACCGGGGACACCAGTCATGCCCTTTAAAACACCACAAATTCTGTAATATTGTTGCGAGGAGTATGCGCGTGCACACACACACACAGGCAGGTTTTTCTATCCCCCTGGGAACTAAAAAATTATTTTTGCTCCAAAATCCTATTAGCATCCCCCTAAACCTAACCCTAACCCTAACCTCAATCTTAAAGCTAACCCTAATCCTAACCCACAAACCCCCCAAAACAGCTAAACCTTTAATTTATGGTCTTACCTTAATGTAGAGCCTAATTTTAATAGCTAACCTTAAAACTAGACCGAAACCAAACCATAATTCCAATAGCAACCCTAGCCCTAAGCCCAGAATTAAGCTTTGTACCCATGGGGACCCAGAAAAGGTCCCCACGAGGCATGGTTTCTCAGACTTTACTACCTTTGTGAGGTCTCTTGGTCCCCAGCATGATATATAAACAAAATCAAATGTACACACACACATGCACACACAAACATGCATACACCCACATACACACATAATACAAGTCATGTCATACAATACTGTATATTATATAATTAAGTAATGATAGGCATTCACAGAAAACAATAGAGAATTTGTAAATGCAGAGATGAAAAGGAATGACGGTATCTCTTTATTTACCATGTCTCCAACAGCCCCTTTTTCTCCAGGGTCACCACCGGCACCTGGTCTTCCCTTCTCACCTTGCGGCCCCAGGATGCCTGCAGGGCCCCTTGGCCCCTGAGGGCCCCGAGGACCCAACTTGCCTGGTGCACCCTAGAATGCAGAGAGTCGATTGTAAGAATGTCAGATTACACACTGGGATGAGTTCCGAAAGACAAAACAAGCTGCTCATGTAATTTCCAAAAGTACTTCAGGCTTCTATAACAAAACTAAACAAGAAGACAAGTCATATATATCCCCGCCACTTAATAGCTAACAATTTTAAAACATTTTATTGGAGAACTACATAGACCTCCATCCCCTAGAGAACATGCAAACTAAGTTTCAAGATAATATCTTCGATATTTTCGAAGTTCTGCTCCGGAAACAAAGCCGACCCCGTACCAGTTACGTAAGAGACGAAGTCCTCATTTGTTTCCATGATAATTGGAAAAAAATAAAATTGGTCAAATTTCCTAGTATCAAAAGGCACAATGACATCCCCTGGAGAACACGTATGCCGAGTCTCAAGCATAGACTGTATAAAAGGATGGAGGAACCGTGACGTCACCCATTGGTTTCAACATACCATTTAGGAAGCGTCAATTTTGGCAATTTGAACAGTGCCATTTTGTCATTTTGAAACCAGATGTGATTCCTATTGGACGAGAGCGTGAATTGAAGATCCACGGAGGAGCGAGGGGTGGATCTACGGGTGGATCTGACAAGGACCAGAGGATAGCCACGCCCCTAAAGCATATTCTGGCTTTATCCTTTCTTCTAGTCTATTTGGGACCATAATTTACAAAACTGAGCATCATGATATATCGAAGAAGACTTGAAACTTGTGATAGATACCATATATTAATGTGGAAAATCATTATTGAAATAATAAATCAGGTGGGAAAGTAGGGTCATTTTCTCATAGACTTCTATAGCATTTAACTTTCAACCACCGACGTCTGCAGGCCATTAAATAGAATGTGATTTTTAGAGATTTCTGCATTGGCCTCACTTTCCAGACCTGGGTGCTGCGTCCATCTTTTTAGTAAGTCTATGGTCTCAAAACAATTTTGTTGATGCTTTCAAAGTTCTGCTCCAGAAATATAAGAGGTAGGCTGCCTACCCCTTCCACATTACATGAGACACTAATTCCCAATTTGTTTCCATGGTAAATGGAAAAATTAAAATCAGTCACGCTCTCTAGTATCAAAAGACACAAGTGTACATCCCCTCGAGAACATGCAAGCCAAGTTTAAAGGTAAAAACTTTCATACTTTCAGAGTTCTGCTCCGGAAAGAAAGTCTACCACTGATTGAGACGGACGCACGCACGATCAGGCGGAAGGAGCCCGTTAATATCCCCCCCAACTTCGTTGTGGCGGGGGATAATTAAGCAGTAAATTGAATAGAGTACTAAAGTGATGATGTCACCACTACTTAGCTTCTGTTGTCGGAAGTAAAATCCCAATGGGAATTTATAACGGGGTTTGGACACTTTCTGGCACTGCTGGAACTCGTATCAATTCTAAGAGCCGCCTCGCTCCGAGATTAGCCTACAGCGTATACAGATTCAAATGATCACATCAAATTCATCGTTTATTGCCAAAAATTATATGCTTTTGCACTTGTAGTCTAGTTTGTAGTCCACCTCTCCAAACTACATATCCGCTGCACAAGTGGGCGAGTACCCCGTGATTTGTTCCTAGCCAATGAGGTACCTCAGTTTCAGCCAGCGTTCATAACGTACCACAACGGCAGCCCATCAGTGCCCTACATTGCCGTATGTCCGTGCACCCGTTCCCACATAGCGGACTACTATTAGCTAGCTACATACCTAGAAATGACAGGATCACTGTTAGGTACGGTTCTGGAACCAGACGCGAGAGTCGAGCAGTGAGGGGAAAAAAATAAAAAAAATAATCGGATATTATTGAAAGGGGGGCGAACCCCCGCAGAGCAGGAGGCGACAGTACAAAGTCCACAATCCAAAATCAAAATCCAAAGGGCGAAATCCAAATCGTAACCAGGGCAGCAAACACAATAATCGTGGTCATGCAAAATGGGCTAGGTACACAGATGCAGGCAGAAAAATCCAAATCAGAGGCAAAAATCAATAATCAGGGACAGTCCAGTCAGAAGAGAATCACAATAGAGTACAAAGCGAAAACAAGCGTGGCACAAGCAAACCAAAGGAAACGTTCTGACGGGGAACAGCTGTGAGAAGACTGCTTAAGTAAGCTCAAGGGAAGTCACATGCTATGATCAGGGACAGGTGAATGGGATCAGACTAATTACGTGGGAGCAAACACGAGGGAGAACCTAACCACATGAAACTGGCAAAAGCCAAAACGCGGACAGGGAACACGAGACAGCCTATGACAAAACATACAGCTCCGGTTAGGGAGTTCTAACGTGCACAGATAATGAGGCAGGACAGAGTAGAGCAGGTGCGGAGGATCCGCTGAATTGCAGCAAAGACTAAGAGAAGGCAAGAGGCGGAGACTAGAACAGGGCGAGTGCTGAGAGCTTGTTATTCAATTAGTAAGTGCAGCTATACAATCCCTGGTGCTCGTTAGTAGGTTAGTATTATATACAATGTTAGTCTTGGTTAGTAACTTTAACAAAATAACAAACTGTTAGTATGGGTTAGTAAAATAGAAAAGCAAGGCGAAGGAAGCAAGCGAGATTAGAAGGAATGTTTGAAATCCAGAAACCATGAAATCACCTTAACATGTGACACGCAGGACTTGGGGAGAAGCTGTAGCTTAAAAGACCAGACAGGGGAGACAAAGTGCAATGAAGGGCATGAACAAAGACATGGACCGGACTACAACAGAAATGTGGATCTGGCATGGCAAAAACAAAAACATGGCAAACTACTAAAACTAAACAGAGCATGGCAAAAACGGAACAGACATGGCAGAATAACAGCAGGGCATGGCAAAAAAACAGAACAAGCATGGCAGAAACAGAACAGAAATGGCAAAATCATAACAATCACAATGAATTGTTATTTCGCCATTTAGCTAGCAACGCTAACGAACCACCGAGCTAGCCAGCTAGTGAGCTTATTACATCTTGTGCACATAGCTAAACCGATCGAAACAGTAAATGGTACCGTCACTTACTGTTATTTAGCAAGCTAGCTGGACACTGGACGCGAAACGAGTTTTTCGCACGACAGATTACATTGACTTTGAACGTAATATGTCATGTGAAAAATTCGTTTCGCGTCCAGTGAGCAAGCAGCTTAATACACTGAAAACATGTGCAGGAATGGCCCGCTTTGACTATTTTTTCTTGCGGGCGCTAGGGCAGTTTTTGCGGGAATCCCGCAATCGCGCTGCTTGGCAGAAGCCCTGTCTCTATTTACAAGTTTTTCTTTTTCTGAACTCACATGCCGGGAAGAAACTGTTTTGTGTTCGGCTACTCAAACAGCAGTGGGAAAATTCAAATTTGGAATAAGAGTATATACGAAATCCATACACCTTTGGCACATAGTGACTGCCCCAGTTTAGCACCATATTCACTGCACAGATTCCCCGCAAAGGAGGATGAATTTCGCCAGCAGATAGCGGTCCTCAGCTGCTGAGGTGAATGTTTGCTAAACCTGCTAGTGCTAATAACGTGGTAAAACACACAGCTGCACTATTAACGCAAACATCTGAATAGCTAATATGATCGTCAATTTAAAATGATCCGGAATCGCCTACCTGTAAAAATAGAGTATTTATTTGAATCTGGCTAGGATAAGAGTTATATCCGCTAGCCGACGTTAACGATGCCTACATATCTGTAGTTGAATTGCTGTAGGCTAATTATTAACACAAACATTTAGCTAATAACTGACCATTAATACTTAATACATTAATTTATAATATATACCTTTATCGGTAACGGTAGGCCTCTACCTGACATCGTCCACAAAATCTGCCATTTCGGCAATTATTGATGCTATCGACACTGAATAATAATGACACTTCTGCCAGCGTCACAACCTGTCAAGCAGGCGATTTAATCAGAACTGTCACTGTAGTAATGGCGCCGCCACAAGATGACGGCGTCCACAAATCTCTCGCTGGATTAGTCAATAGCGGAGTGCTGGAAAATTCGAGACGGGTGACTTCTACATAACCATTGACTGTATAAACGCGTCCTGAACTCATTCAGCCCGGGAATCAGGAGGATCATGGGACGTGTAGTTTTTAGACTACAAAGAGGATTAGCATGGTGGCGAAAATAAAAATAATTTGATATATAGCTGATTCCGGTCAAGAAAAATTATATTTGCTTTTAGTCAGAAATATAATGCAAAATCTACTTAAAAGATGGATCACTTTAAAACAATGGGGGAGATTCAAAGTGATGACGTCACAGCTTGTCGGAAGTAAAATTTCCCATTCATTTTACCCAAAGACTTTTTTTCAGTTCACTTTTGAATCACTTCCCATTGTTTTCAAGTCATCATCTTTTTTCGAGATTTTGCATTATATTTCCGATTAAAAACTTACATGATTTTTCTTGACCAGAATCAGCTATATTTCAAATCATTTTAATTTTTCGCCACCATGCTAATCCCCTTTGTAGTCTCAAAACTACATGTCCCATGATCCTCCTGATTCCCGGGCTGAAGGAGTTCAGAACGCCTTACAAGCAGGTAACAAGCATAGACTGTATAAAGAGATGGACGCAGCACCCTGGTCTGAAAAATGAAGCTCATGCGGAAGTACCGTAAAATGGCATTCTATTTAATGGCCAGCAGATGGCGACGTCGGTGGTTGCAGAAGGAAGTCCAATGCTATAGAAGTCTATAAGAAAATTATCCTACTTTCCCACCTGATTTTTCATTTAAATAATGATTTTTCACATCATTTTATGGTAGCTATGGCAAGTTTCAAGTCTCCTTCGAAATATTATGATGTTCATTTTTGTAAATTATGGTCCCATATAGACTAGAATAAAGGATAAAGCCAGAATATGCTTTAGGGGCGTGGCTATCCTCTGGTCCTCATCCGATACGGTCAGATCCAGAGCCACGGTCCTCCCCGGATCTTCAATAAACGCTCTCGTCCAATAGAAATCACATCCGGTTTCAAAATGACAACATGGCGCAATTCAAATTGCCAAAATCCAGGCTTCCTTTATTGTATGCTGAAACCAATGGGTGACGTCACGGTAGCTTCGTCCATCTTTTGATTCAGTCTATGGTTACAAGTCTCCCGTCTCCAATTTTCCAGCTCCTTGCTACAGCCGTTTGTTTGTTTAATTATTGAGCGACTCTACGGTCTACTTGGTTACGCTTTCCTTGCTAGATATCAAGTTTTACAATTAGCGCCAATTTACTCTAATAGCCAGGCATCTTTGGCCAACGTTTGTTTGCTTAAAAACTCGGTTTCAGCAAATGAGCTAATCAGCCTTGTCAAAGCATAACTGACAGCGAACTAGCTGTCAGCCGGCTAACTTAGCCAGCGAGCTAGTTTACCCACTTCGGTAGTTAGCTAACTTCATATTTGGCGTATTTAGTTAAATGCCAGCTTGTGAAATCCTCGCAGCTCAATGCTAGCTGAGCAGCCAAACAATGGCTTTTCATTGTTTTTATTCACTTAGCTAGCTCGTTATTTCGCTAGCTAAGCTAGTGCTATTTATTGAATAATCATGCAAGCTAGCTTGCTAAATAACAGCATGTGACGGTCAACAAACCATTTACTGTTTCTATCGGTTTAGGTATGTGCACAAGAAGTAATAAACTCACTAGCTGGCTAGCTAGGTGCTTCGCTAGCGTAGCTTAATGCAAGCTTGCTAAATGGCGAAATAACTATTCATTGTGATCCATTCATGTCAAGGTATGTAGCTAGCTAATAGTAGCCCGCTGAGTAGGAACGGGTGCACGGACATGCGGCACTTTCGGGCACTGATGGGCTGCCGTCGTGGTACGTTAAAACGTTTGCTGAAACTGAGGTACCTCATTGGCTTGGAACAAATCACGGGGTAATCGCCCACTTGTGTAGTGGATACATAGTCCGGAGAAGTGGACTACAAACTGGACTACAAGTGCAAAAGCATATAATTTTTGGCAACCAACTACGAATTTGATGTGATCATTTATATCTGCATACCCTGTAGGCTAATCTCGGAGCGAGGCGGCTCTTAAAATTAATACGAGTTCGAGCAATGCTGGAAAGTGTCCAAACCCCATTATAAATTCCCATAGGGATTTTACTTCCGACACCAGAAGCTAAGTAGCGGTGATGTCATCACTTTAGTACTATATAGAGCCCCAGGCGCTGACATCATGCAATCAGAAATCGCCATATTGGCAGGAAAGTGTGTGGTTAAAAACACTGGCAGGCATACGGCAAGCAGCTAACTTGCTGATTGTATTCATGAAAAGTGAATAATTTATGTCTTAGGTAATGCCTTCAGACATTCATTCAAACTGCAATGACGTGGTGACACAAGCTAGTTAGCATACACGTTGAGCACAGCGAATGGCTAGTTACATTATTCTGCCCTATTGCTGATGCTAACGTACATGTGATGAAGAGGCACTTAAGACCTGTGTTCAGAGGCAGCGCTTTCAGAGCTGGAAGCGCCCATGATCACATTTACAGAGCGCTACTCTCTAGCGCTGATTTTTGCTAAAAGTTGCGAAGACTGAGTATTTCCTCTATGCATCGTTGTAAATGCATCGTTATTCAGTGAAATGAAACTGCGAATAACTGTTGCAACTAAGCTAATGAATGTTCATTTCCCAAAAGTGCAATTGGAACCGAATAAAGTCAATGGTGCCAACTATGTAGTTGCTAATGTAGCTCCCAACCATGCTTTGGGAAACCTAGCGACCCAGATTAAAATAAATGGGAACCTAAGCAATCACAGAGTACCAAGCAAGCTAAAGCTGTTTGGGTCTACAGTTGCCGTAAACATTAATACTGAATAATTTGTCAGCAAACTTCATGTCCCAAAATGGGGAACAGTAAGCAAACCTAAACTGTAGCAAGCTAATTGATTAGAAACACGACTGAAGCAGCAGGAAACGTTTCTATTGATATTGGTATTCCCTCCCAATTTACGATCATGATTTGTCGGCGAGAGAGAAGTGACATTGATGAGTCCGGCGGTGTTCCAAAAGTTGAACTATTTCCAGCCGAGAGCGCTGTGGGAAAAAGCTGTATGCTGATTGCTGAGGACGTTTTGGTCGTTGAGCGCTGTCAATGCTAAACTTCATAGTATTTGCCTTAAAAACGGACGCAGCCAGCACAAAAAAGAAGTTTCCTGTGGACACAGGCCCTATTCATCCCAAAGCCAAATTGCGTCCATTTGTATCCCTCAAGGCTCTTGTACGCTTTGAAAGACTCTATGAAGGGAAACTTGATCAGGTATTTGTAGTTGCTGGATACTGCAGGTCTGGAACATTGTCCGATCCGGCTGACTCAATACTTGAGAAAAGCACACCTGAGGCATTATAATTGTCAATAATGTTTAACCTATTAAGTTTTGAATTATATAGCTCAATTTCTTTGCATGTACAGCGGGCAATGAACTCTGATGGCTTGAAATCAGCACTAGCGCCATTCATTTTCGCTTTGGCTTTTCCTGCCAAAATGGTGGCGTAAACAAAGTGAGTCACGTGACGTCCAGAGCTCTATAGCCAGCGTTTAGCCCTTACGTCACTAATGAAGTGAATATATGAATATTCATGTTTTCTGCTCTTGGCTGATTGGGTGACCTTTTGACGAGAACCACCAATCGCGCGGCACCATTTGCAGAATGAATGCTGACCGGGTTATCCGTCACATCTTGTTGTCAGAAGTGGTAGCTAAGCAGGCGAGCATTGAAACGTTGGGATATACAAGTATCTATCTTACATCTGCATGTTGCGTGTATATTTCCTTTTACTTTGCTACATCAGGCATTTTACAATACAACTAACGGCTGTACTCAGCATAACGAATATGAGTTAGCTGGCCAGCTAAGTAGTGAAATTATACTATTCACGGCGCTCTATTTATTTCTGTGCACTGTGTTCTGGCTAGCTAACTACCCAATAATAGCAAGCTGCAAGATATGGTTTACACATGTTGTGATATCATTCACGACTCTATATTTCTGCGCACTACGTGTTCGCTTGCTAACTAGCTAATAATAGCAAGCTGCAAGGTACGGCTTACACGCATTGTTTTGAGAGCTCATGAAACACAGTGCACAGAAATGAATAGAGCCGTGAACATTATCATTTCACTACTGGCTAGATCAGGGGTGAGTTCAATCACCACTAACGCTATTCTTAACCTAATATATTATATATGGTCTTGTTAGGTAAGGTAACCAAACGTCAGGTCTATTGAACTCACTTAAGGTTGAAAAGTGAGTAGGCTGGTTATCCAACACGCCGTGCACAGAAACAATTGTAGAACCGGAATAATAATCATTCCGCAACTTGGCTGGTAAGTGTTGTACAGTTCGGGACAAGCGGAGCCACTGACAATTAGCTGTCTTCAGTGCTCGAGTACTCAGGCTGGAATCTGTATGGTTCTGAATCCCGTGTTAAGCTGCTTTCACACCAGGCATAAAAACAATTTTTTTAAGACGACAGATTACATTCAAAGTCAATGGAAGAGTCCCCACGAGGCATGGTTTCTCAGACTTTACTACCTTTGTGAGGTCTCTTGGTCCCCAGCATGATATATAAACAAAATCAAATGTACACACACACATGCACACACAAACATGCATACACCCACATACACACATAATACAAGTCATGTCATACAATACTGTATATTATATAATTAAGTAATGACAGGCATTCACAGAAAACAATAGAGAATTTGTAAATGCAGAGATGAAAAGGAATGACGGTATCTCTTGATTTACCATGTCTCCAACATCCCCTTTTTCTCCAGGGTCACCAACGGCACCTGGTCTTCCCTTCTCACCTTGCGGCCCCAGGATGCCTGCAGGGCCCCTTGGCCCCTGAGGGCCCCGAGGACCCAACTTGCCTTGGTGCACCCAGAATACAGAGAGTCGATTGTAAGAATGTCAGATTACAAACTGGGATGAGTTCCGAAAGACAAAACAAGCTGTTCATAGAATTTCCAAAAGTACTTCAGCCTTCTATAACAAAACTAAACAAGAAGACAAGTCATATATATCCCCGCCACTTAATAGCTAACAATTTTAAAACATTTTATTGGAGAACTACAGACCCCATCCCCTAGTAGAAAACATGCAAACTAAGTTTCAAGATAATATCTTCGATATTTTCGAAGTTCTGCTCCGGAAACAAAGCCGACCCCGTACCAGTTACGTGAGAGATGAAGTCCTCATTTGTTTCCATGATAATTGGAAAAAAATAAAATTGGTCAAATTTCCTAGTATCAAAAGGCACAATGACATCCCCTGGAGAACACGGATACCGAGTCTCAAGCATAGACTGTATAAAAAGATGGAGGAACCGTGACGTCACCCATTGGTTTCAACATACCATTTAGGAAGCGTCGATTTTGGCAATTTGAACAGCGCCATAATGTCATTTTGAAACCAGATGTGATTACTACCAGACGAGAACGTGAATTGAAGATCCACGGAGGAGCGAGGGGTGGATCTACGGGTGGATCTAACAAGGACCAGAGGATAGCCACGTCAAAAGCATATTTCACTTATCCTTATTCTAGTCTATTTGGATTATAATTGCGGTAAAATGTGAAATTATTGTGGATATATCGAAGAAGACTTGAAACTTGTGATAGATACCATATATTAATGTGGAAAATCATTATTGAAATAATAAATCAGGTGGGAAAGTAGGGTCATTTTCTCATAGACTTCTATAGCATTTAACTTTCAACCACCGACGTCTGCAGGCCATTAAATAGAATGTGATTTTTAGAGATTTCTGCATTGGCCTCACTTTCCAGACCTGGGTGCTGCGTCCATCTTTTTAGTAAGTCTATGGTCTCAAGACAATTTTGTTGATGCTTTCAAAGTTCTGCTCCGGAAATATAAGGGGTAGGGCCGCCACTTTTCCACATTACATGAGACACTAATTCCCAATTTGTTTCCATGGTAAATGGAAAAATTAAAATCAGTCACGCTCTCTAGTATCAAAAGACACAAGTGTACATCCCCTCGAGAAC
Organism: Gymnothorax javanicus; assembly: GCA_029692085.1. Taxonomy (NCBI): domain Eukaryota; kingdom Metazoa; phylum Chordata; class Actinopteri; order Anguilliformes; family Muraenidae; genus Gymnothorax; species Gymnothorax javanicus. The sequence continues at coordinate 121,287,531 of CM056198.1, forward strand.
ATGCAAGCCAAGTTTAAAGGCAAAACTTTCATACTTTCAGAGTTCTACTCCGGAAAGAAAGTCTACCACTGATCGAGACGGACGGACGCACGACGGTCAGGCGGACGGAGCCCGTTTCAATATCCCCCCAACTTCGTTGTGGCGGGGATAATAATTAAGTAGTAAATTGAATAGAGTACTAAAGTGATGACGTCACCGCTACTTAGCTTCTGGTGTCGGAAGTAAAATCCCTATGGGAATTTATAACGGGGTTTGGACACTTTCTGCCACTGCTGGAACTCGTATAATTCCTAAGAGCCGCTTTCAGCTCCTAGATTAGATTTACAGGTATACAGATTCAAATGATCACATCAAATTCGCGTGTTTATTGCCGTACCTGCTTGCTTTTGCACTTGCAGTCCACACTTCTCCAAACTACATATCCCACAGTAACAAGTGGGGTTGCAGTACCTCAAGACTTGTACCTAGCCAATGAGGTACCTCAGTTTCAGCCAACTTTCATAACGTACCACAATGGCAGCCCATCAGTGCCCTACATTGCCGTATGTCCGTGCACCCGTTCCCACATAGCGGGCTACTATTAGCTAGCTACATACCTAGAAATGAAAAGGATCACAATGAATAGCTATTTTCGCCATTTAGCTAGCTACGCTAGCGAACCACCGAGCTAGCCAGCTGGTGAGCTTATTACATCTTGTGCACATAGCTAAAGCGACAGAAACAGTAAATGATACCGTCACTTACTGCTATTTAGCAAACTAGCTAGTATGATTATTCAATAAATATCACCAGCTTAGCTAGCGAAATGGCTAGTTAGCTAGCGAGCTAGCTAAGTTAATAAAAGCAGTGAAGAACCATTATTTGGCTACTTAGCTAGCGTTGAGCTGCGAGCATTTCACAACTGGCATTTAACTAAATGCGCCAAATGTAAAGTTAGACAACTGCCGAAGTAGGTAAACTAGCTCGCTGGCTAAGTTAGCCTGCTGACAGCCAGTTCGCTGTCAGTTATGCTTTGACAAGGCAGATAAGCTCGTTAAGCTGACTAACGTTAACGAGTTTTTAAAACAAACAAAAGCGACTGGCTATTAAAGTAAATTACGCGCAATTGAAAACTTGATATCTAGCATGGAAAGCGTAAAGTAAACATAGAGTGGCTAACTAATTGTAAAAAAAACTTGATAAAATCTAACCATTGACTGTGTAAAACGCATCCTGAACTCATTCAGCCCGGGAATCAGAGGATCATGGGAGAGTTTTTAGACTACAAAGAGGATTAATGGTGGCGAAAATTTAAAATGATTTGAAATATAGCTGATTCCGGTCAAGAAAAAAATTATATTTGGTCAAAATATAATGCAAAATCGATGGAGGCTTGAAAACAATTCAAAAGTAACCATTGACTGTAAAATGAATCCTGAACTTTTCAGCCCGGGACATCAGGAGATCATGGGATCGTGGGACGGTTTTTAGACTACAAAGAGGATTAGCATGGTGGCTTTAAAAATGATTTGAAATATAGCTGATTCCGGTCACTTTTAGTCAAAATATAATGCAAAAATCGAAAAAGATGGAGGCTTGAAAACAATGGGAAGTGATTCAAAAGTGAACTGAAAAAACGGTCTATGGGTAAAATGAATGGGAAATTTTACTTCCGACACCAGCGTGACATCATCACTTTAGTACTCTAGAGAACTAAACATAGATATATACACCCAGATGCCGCGTTCGCTGCTTCTGTCCATTGGAACGATGGGTCTACGCGGGCGCCATCTTGTGTCGGTGGAAGCCATGCATACTTCCGGCATGAGTCAGTGGGGGCAGAGGTTAATCAATAATTTTTATCATCACAACTCAACAAATTTTCAAACAATTTTAAGCTGTATTATTTGTTACATATGGCAGCCACGTATTTATGATACAGGATACTTGCTTAATTTAAAAATGCAGGTTTTCATGCAAAAAATGTTTAATTACGGTAAATAGTAGTTCTATAACGACCTAAGATAATTGACCGAGTAAAATTTTGTTCTGTTCAAAATTTAAATGTTAATAACTTATCAGTAAGCACAGATACCTCCCTTTAAAACAATTTTTATTCCTGACGTGGGCTCAATCATTTTCTAAATTCACAATATATTCACTCCGAAAACACTCCACACTATCAGGCATCGCTAGCTCCCCCCGTTAAAGTAAGGCGACTATCATTCATTTGGACGCGCACTTCGGTGCATTTAAAACTGCGTTATTACAAATTGCACTAAGGCGTTTCAAATGCTTTTATTTTAACGATTTTAACAATCATGAAGCGCAGGTTAGATTGCCTGATGTGCTAATAAAGTAGCGCAGAAGTTCCAGAACAGTTTGTCTCTCATAAAACATAGACCTGTTTATAAATTATTTTCCTGTCCTGAATTCAGCCCATTATTTCGTCGTTGTTAGATCACACGGAGAAAGACGCCGAGTATTCAATTACCAATGGATCATTACTATAATTGGAAAACGTGTCAATAAGGAAAACGCTTGACTACTAGTCAGGACTAGCTAATTATTGCTTAAAAAGGGATGTGTCTGTGCCCCTCCCCCCAATTTCCAGTTCTGGGGCCGACCCTGGTGACATTGCCGGGACATGTTAAAAGGAAAAAAGACAACGTAGGTATTAGTATTTCGCTAAACCCCGAAAAAATGAATATGATGTAGTAATACTGTATTTTAATTTAAAAATTGCATCAATAAAAAAAAAAAAAAACACATTTCTGCCCAATTTCATGCCTTTAGCAGTCAATACTATAAAAAGGCGATATTACTAATTCATAAAATAGTATTAATCTGTAACACAATATTATACATTTAAAAAATAAACCTTGAAAGTTAGGCAACTTTATTTATATAGCTCATTTCATGTATATAGACAATTCAAAGTGCGTTTTACATAGTAAAAGAATTAGCAAGAATGCACACCAGAAATAAATTATACGATCAGACATAAATGAAATGATATGACTAAAATAACAAGAAGGTAAAATAGTAATGGAATAGAAAACAATGAACAGGAATAAAAATGTATATAGGCAAATAAAACCCTGGATTAAAAAGAACAAGCTCAGAGAGAAATAAAATGCAGCATTGGGTGAGATGAGACAATGCATCTGTAAAAGTTTGGTCTTGAGACTAGATTTAAAAAAGTCTGAGCATTATTTATTTCATTCATTCGAAGTCGTCCGGCTTGAAGTGGCCACTGCAGAGCAAGGACCTCTCAGTGGTCACAAAACCATCCCGTCTCACAGCAAGTTCCCACCATCTCCTCAATTCACCGTCTTTGGGAAACCTTGAAAATACGACAAAAAAGAGGCAAGAGATGAAAAGAACTCTCTGCACTATAACAAAAAAGAGACAAGATTTTTATCCCCTTCAGATCAAGATTAAATTCAATAACACACTCAATTACCAATTTTAGGCATTTATTCTTGACCAAAATAATTTGAAATTTATTCAACTTTTTTGACAAGTTTTATAACAGCAAGACAACAATGTATTATACATTAGTCTACTGTTGTCTTACTGTCATAATGTTGCAACATATTGAAATATGTATAAAATACATATGAGAAATATCTATGAACTGCAACATATTTCTTAAAGTCTTTTTAATATCATTTAAAAATGATAGTAGATTCAGGCCTTTTTAATATTACAAAAATGATTGAGAAATTGTGAATAGAAAGAGCATTTCTTTGTATCCAACCGGTATAAAATACCTGGGTCAACAACAATCTTGTAACTTAATACTAACGTTAGGATCTGACCTGGCAGCCTTAGTAACCAGCTTTGAAATACAATTACATCCTCTTTGTTAGTCGTTCAGAAGAAAAGATAGGATTCTAATAAAACTGGGCGGTGTGGATAAATACCCGGATAACTATACATTATCATTATGATTTATTTGTGATAAAGTCTCAGCTTCCATGACTAGGGCTAGTCTAGCCTAGCTATGTTAGCATTTCGCTGGTGGACAAATAGTTACAGTACCTCTCAACATAATGTTATAATACACAAATACATCCAAAATCTATCGTTAAATCTTACCAGTGAAAGGTAATTCCACGGGATCTGGTATGGATATCTCGTTCAGCATCCATATGCTGCACAAAAATCTGGCATCTTCGGGGTCGATTTAAGTTTTAACGCTCGACTGCTGTGAATACAAAGTTTCAAAGGATTTGCTTTATTCAGCCTTGTTTGTCCTTATCCTGGAAGAGCGCCTGATCCCTCAAAGATTTTTGACCCAATGCAGCACTGGGCTTCTCCTCTTTCTCTAAACGCTCTTATTCTATGTTTGTGCCCGTGACCCAACTCCTAGTGACTGTGACGTCAACAGTTCGCCCATCATTGCTCGGGCAACGGCTGATGAACTGTTGACGTCACAATTACTTTGTACGTAAGTCACGTGGTACCCTCACACGCCTTATTATCCCCTTTGTGCCGAAGCCGAATATGGCTGTCAATGTGTGACGCTATTTAATGCTTTATAATTCAAGATTTAAGCTTCATAGAGAGGGGGAATATGGCTCAACTGAGACAATACACTTGCAGCATTTAGTATTCCATTGTATTTCAGTTTATTTTCATGATTTTGGTAGAGAAAATGGGCTGCAAACATAAAATGTCTTCATGAAAATTCAGCATTGAAATTATAAAGAAGTAATACTGAGGATTGAAAATGGCTGGGGGTTAAAACAATACATTTCTAGGATCATAAACTGCTTGACCACAAGTATTCCTCATCTGAGCATGAAATCTTATTTGACTTCGAAAGAGGAAGCCAAATAAGACAGCTCTCCAGGTGGCTCCTCAAACACTTAACAGCCCTCAAAATGGCGCACTGTCAAATCATAAAATAATCATATTTTTAACTCAAATCAACTTTTGTCTCATGAAATTCAATATGAATGAATGATTTTCTGGTTGAATGTAGCACGAGTTTATCAATACAAGCGCAGCTGGACATCAGTGGTCGCCAGTAACCTCTCCAAACCCAAAACATGCCTTTTCTCCATGATAAAGTTCAGAGTTTCGTCCATTATTTGACAAAGGTGCATCAGCAAGCACATGTACTCATTAAAGGAACTGCTTATTTTACGGTCAGAACCTTTACTCAGATGGAAAGCTTGCCATTTACAATACCGATCATCCAAGTGACACGAAAGTTTGTAACAATGCTTTTCACACTCTCTTAGGAGCAAGTATAACTAACAACACAGTAATAGCTGTTCACATTTTAAACGAGCGAAAATCCAAGGCATTCTATTTTGTTGAATGTGGTATAAATTCTTAAACAGATCACCTCATTAAGCAAAATGCCGGCACATTGCAGTATCAACTATTCTTGTTAGCCAATGTGATAAACTAGCTGTGTGATCATGGTGGTGGATTGAAAATAAGAAATAGCTGGCTCGTTAGCTAGCTGGCTAGAAGTAAAATAAAGCTGCTCCATAGAAAGACAGTTCGACTCACACTTCAAGAGGAAAAACTCTCCATCATTGAATTCCTCCTCCAATTAATCAATCCTGTCAGCCCTCCAGTCTGTTCCATTCAGAATAATTGCCATTTTCCATCTCAGAATCACATTTCCATCCCACAAATATAAGCTCAACACTCCAGGGTCGGTTCTGGAAGTCTTTTTTTTCCATGCAATCACGTCATTCTTGGCTGCGTAAAGTTGAAAGAAAAAGACATTACTGATATTATGCAAGTGTTTAAATACCTTTCTGTTGGTCCAATCAAAGTCTTTCAGTTACTGTGAAAAGTTTAACCTCTTTGGATTTGAATAAGAAATGTGTCAATCAATACATCATTACCGGGGAAGTTTCACGTGGATGTGAACTATAACTGCGTTACGCAGATGAGCCTAAGTATATAATTGAGTGACTGGCTAATCAATGAGAGTACTTAGGAGGATATAAGGAAGCACTGAATTCGTCGATGGAGGAATCTAGGCATAAGTCCACGGTAGGGAACTACGCGTTTTTTATATGTGATGACTATAATTGATAGTAAAATGACGTAGTATCAATACCATGTGCAATTTTTGCTTCAGAAAACTGATTTTCCTGAAGTACTAATTGGGATACTATTGGCTCACGATAGCTGAAGTGGTTGCTACAAAGGACAATTATTTTTTTCTGTGGCAAGAGATTGTTTTTTTGAACTGCTGGATAGATACTATGGGCAAGTATATTAAGCAGTTTGCACATAAGGCTTAGCTGAGGCATTTAATTCACGCAGCTCCAGAAAAACGGGATGGGACTGAACTCGTCCATATTCTAAACCGTGTTCGAGCTCAGCTTGCTAGGGAACATTCAATAACTGATCCGGGTGTGCCATCTACTGATAGAATTGGGTAACTGCGTGCATAAATAGAGCAGCTCCATGTCTGCTGGTGTCTACATCTGCACAAAGGGTTTAAGAATCTGGGTGGATTTGTTGGTTGCATCAGAGTCTGACGTCGGACTGGATGGAGTGGACAGAGTCAGTATCGGAAAACACGGGTGAAGATCTGGATTCAAGTGAAGTTGGAATCAGTTGGAACAACTGCTTTGGGTTGGGGCCAGTCTTTAGCGGCCATTTTGTTCTCGGGAAAGTCGGCCCAACCGATTTTAAATTTCAGGCACGTCTCCTGGCGGGTAATCTAATGTGGGAGGCATTGGGCGGATTCATGCAAACATCCGTTCTGAGTGTGGTTCCTCACAGCCTGTAGTTCATGGCCAAGCTCTTTAGCAAAATGCCAAAATCTTGTCTGAATTGGGGGATCAGCATGCCTTTTTGAAGTTTTAGGCCAGTGGGAAAGAAAACATTGAGTCGTGAATAATCAGCGAAGTGTAATTAAAAAATAGTGCAATCTGCAACATGATTTCAAATGTACTTTTACAATTACAAAATTTGTGAGTTTTAAATTCAACGAGTGCATAGCACAGGCAAAAAATTCTACTATTTTGTCGACACCTCTTACATCAGTCACCATGAATTTGGCTCGATAATCTGGCAACACTGCCACCCACTCACGCCCACATGAATTTGGCTTGATGCATCTGGCAACATTGCGACCCACTCACGCCCGTAGATATATAAAAAAACTAGATGACGCATCGCCTATTTGCCAAAGGCAAGTCGATACGTCAGCCGTTGCTGGGATGGCGGCCATATTGGGGCGGTCGAAAAACGTAAACAAACAAAGTGGACAACGTGGAAATAGATCTACACCTTATGCGTTCAGCCTGTTTATGGATCCTTATCTGAACATACTCTATATATTTTAATTAGATAATGGCTTAATGGATTGTGTAATAAACTATAAGAACATATTTTAAAACTATATGTGACCCGATCTGGCGAAATGAGTCGGAAATCGCAACGTTCTATTTTGAGATATGGGCGGATTACATTAAAAAAACACTGAAAATATCTATTTTTCTTTTTTGAGCTTATTTCACAGAAAATATACTCAAAAATCATCTCCTAAAGTTTCATAGTCCAAAAAAAAAAAAAATATGTAAAGGTACTAATATGACTATTAAAGTCCACATAGAACATTCAGATCTTACCAAGAATGCCCAAAATAAACTCTGATTTTGTCTCGTCAAGTACTACGTTACTGCTCAGGATTTCCCTGAGTTCGGGGTATCCTCTCAAACGTCACTTTCTCTGCTCTCCAAATATTCTGTTAAATGTCTCACAAAACCAATCATAGATTTGCCAATCGAAAGCCCCGTTAACACCAGACCGTTAACACAAGAATTTTCCTAAGGGTGGGCTAGCTCTCTGATGCTAAAGCTGTGTCTGGTATTACAAACGGTTCGTCTGCATTGCCGAGGCGGAATTTCATCCCCCTTTAAAAATCATTCCGGCTAATTACAAGCTGAAGAAGTTGCAACTGGATACAGAATTTTTCCGGGAACAAGTTCGCGAGCTCCACACAATCAACGCTTAGACCGTTTGCGTGTTTCTGCTATGAGCTCATTTAGTAACTTGCTGTCTGAATTGTTTCATTTTGGAAGAAATGGTTATCAGGAGCTTATAGCAAAGTGTCTTCCAGAGAAGTGGGTATATAACAGTACAGCTACAACCGCATGCATGCAAGGCGAGACAGTACAAGCAAAACAATGAGCTGAGACGAAGGTGGTTCATTTCATTTGATCTAGTCGCACATACACATGTACAGCGTTTGATTGCGTTATTCCCCATCGATTCCTTACATAAGATGTCAGACATTCACAATTTTATTTTTTATTCTTAGAATTTTATTATTATTATTATTATTATTATTTCTTTCTGCCAGTCCTGTAGCCTATACAATTTCCTATTCAAAGATAATACAAAGAAAATGAAGTTTGACACCATTGGAGCAGATTTATTTTTTTAAAAAATCAAATAAATAACATTATACATAAAAATGTTATGTAAAAAAAATGCTTAAAAAAGCAAAAAGAACAAAAACTCCAGCAATTATTTATACATAAAAATGCTAGATATGGCCAATTCCATTGTGACGGGCGTTACATTGGCACACATTTTTTAAAATTTGCACCAACCTCACTGTCAACCATAATAATGCAATATTTGGACTGTGTGTGCTACTACAAGTCAACCCCATGCTCTATCAAGATTTACAAACTCTATGCCAAAAATACTGTTTTAATCATTGTTAATCATATGTTAATTAGCTGTGACGGGCGTTACAGCTAAAAGACATTGGGTTGAAGCCCATAGACATGTTAGTGATATCTCTGTGAACTGTGATCTCCTTTAAATATAAATGATGAATAGCATTGTGGAGCATGTCTGTGGGATTCACAAAGCTAAAGCAGTAAGACAGTTTGACCATACTATTTCAGTAAAATGAACACTTAATTCACTGTGACGGGCGTTACATACTTGTGACGGGCGTTACAGTGTGCAAATAATCAGGTCTTCTACAATGTTTCTGTGGTTGGTGTAAGAGCCGAAATTGCATTTTGTTTTCAATTATATGCTCCAGCAATATTTAAGTTTAAAAGTATTAATTGTATTATTAATTTTACATAAATAAATAGATAGTGGAGTGTTTGTGTAGCCTCCCAAATTAAAGAGCGCACATTTCTTTATCATACAATTATAATTGTGCGCAACTGCACTCATTTCATACGGGGCTTGGTGCTCAAGGAAGGAAAGGCTATACATTGGGTGCTTACATGGCTTTTGGGTGCTAAGAATCATGGGGTGTGCTTGGCAGTTTTGAGCGCAGAGTTTTTTGACCGCAGTGTTCGGATACTTAAAAGGAAAAAGTGAATGGATTGGATCGGTCATGCCTGTTTTTAACATTCAAAATAGCACACTTAAAAAGATCGAAAACTTAATCAGTTGGTGCCATTCAAGAATTGAGAATTTTAAGAATAACACACCTGTACAAGAAAAATTATCCACAGCAGGACCAAATAGCCTTATTACATGTGGAGAGTCAAGGGACTTGCACAAGGATGGTCCCATCCATAATCCCACTGTCATTCCTGCATGACTTCACATGCAGGTTTTTTAGCTCCATGCCAGCAGTGGTGTACATCAGGACACTGAATAGTTGTACCAGTCAAACTGCTTTTTACTTGGTCAATCCCAAAAAATCTTCAGGCCATTTGAAATCATTTGAAACATCTTTATGCATTCCATTGCTTCCAATGATCTTTTCATTTAAACGATCATGAAAAAACATGCCTTGCAATAACCCCTGAGTAAAGAAAAACATCACAAGTCCGAATAACGCAGGTGAAACTGAGTTCTTCAGAGATAATATGATGAATAGTTTGTGGAAGCCTACCACTAAAACATGCATGAGAGTTGACAGGTGTTCGTTAAATTGACCACACCTTAATGTTAAGACTTTTTGGAGTTTCTGTAATGGTAATTTAAATGAATGATTGAAAACAATACCAATCATTATTTTTTAAGGTTTTCAGCCTTGATGAGTTCACCAGCCGCCACTGTTGTAGACTTGGTATTCTCGAGCTTTTTCAAAACTGACGTTCCCTACAATACTTATTTTGTGATAAAAATATTATTACTCTTAGATAAAAGTTCACTTGTAACTTACCTTTCTCAGCATGTACAAATGTACATTGAGGAAATCGAAAAAAATCACTGATTTGTTGTTCCTTATGACTGCTTCACTCTTCCATGTTGCGGTCTGCACCGAGTTGACCTGGTATATGACCTTGTTTACTTGCACCTGACTGACATTCAGCCAGACTAGCCTGCCACCTAGCATTTGCTGTTTGAACTGAAAGTCAATTCACTGTCCAAATTGCTTTAAAAGCAGTCATTCTGTGATGTAAACTTGTGATGTAACGCCCGTCACACCACCCTTTGTAACGCCCGTCACATAATATTTGTAACGCCCGTCACAGCGTTACATAATAACCACAATATGAAAACAACAAACACCATTTTATATCTATACCTACCATCAAGCTAACTTTGTATTTGGACTTTCATAAACTTCTGCTTACTTTTGTGTCACCTAATAAAACTTGTTTGTTAAAATGTGACGGGCATTACAATTCAAGTTTCAAAGTCCATCACAGTAAATCTGTACTTTTTCTCGAAATCATGACATGCACCTTAAAATTCAGACGTAAAATAAGGTTAACAGAGTTACTGCACTGACAACTGAGGAAGATGTCTGAGTTTTGCATTTTTATCAACCTGAGAACAGGCAGCTGCAAAATGGACATTTTTGGTTATGAAAAGAGACAATTCGGTTGCAGTCGACATCATTTGGACCATGTCCCCCCAGAAATTCCCAGGGGTATGATCTCAAAATTACTTTTACATTTTGATAGCCCAAATACTATATTTAATCCACAACAAGGAGAACACCTGTTTCTATCAACTTAAAAATGTAGGTGCCATGTCCCCATTTACATGGAATTGGCCATACGCTTAAGAGCGTGGATGTGTTTACTGAAAATTGAACTGTGGTCGCCTGAGATGCAGCGCTTTAATCTAACCACAAGGCTACACCAGCTCACAGCGATTTGACAGTCAAATTGCCAATACACAGAATGAGTCGGGGAAACGCGTCACTCCCCGCACTTGTTGTGTTCCCAGTATTCCCACGGAATGGTGCAAAGATTCTGTCAGAAAACAACTTTGAAAACGACTGTTGAATATTGAGATCATAATTGAAAAATACTAAACAAACCAGTTAAGCATTTATATTGTCAGTTTTTAAGTACATGTACATGGACTCAGTTTGACTCACTGGGAATGCATGGCTGTAGCTCAGGCTAGGTTTGTGCAATGGTTTAGGGCTCGTTGGGTCAAAGCCTGTAGAATCAAATGGCTACCGGCAAAGTCTTACTGACAGCATCACAAGCCGATCACAGAGAGGAAAATACATTGCAAGCAAGCTGAATGCTGAGGAACTGAGATCTTTGAAGCAACGCCCTGGGAAAAAACATGCAAAGATACTGGCAGATCTAGTTTTGTTATAACACGGACACATTGGGCTAACAACAGCGAGCGCAGATCTACCCTCGAACAGTTTTTTTATTACAAAATATCAACAGGTAAGAATTTTTTTTTTTGCTCATCTCTGTAGACTGTAAAGTGTATGCCTGCTCTTTTTTGAGCGTGGTGTCGGTTTAAAATGACAAGGCTCATATCGTTGGGTGCTGTAGACTTTCCCCTTTCATTTGAGGTATTGTTTGTATGCATAGCACAAATTCAGTAGAAATGCTAGCGACTCAATGCTGATATAATTTTATCCTATGTTTTGTTACATGCTTATTTACTTGTTTGGTGCTTGAATTGGGTTCAATTGAGGTGAAAATGGTCAACATGGGCTTTTTGCCATCTTTCCTCGCATAAAGTGGGTATGCCGCGTGGCGATGTTGCTATTTGGAAACATGCTGTTTTTATTGTTCATAACGTTCGGGTTTAAGGGGTTGATTTAGACAAAACGAAACAGCCGTTCAAAGCTCTAAAATCTTAATGTAAACGGTATCGTTTCAACATGTAAACGTTGCACCCCAAGCACTCATGATAATGCAGGGGCTAGGGGCAGGGCAAGGGCTAGCCGACGTATCCAGGATGAGCCAACGCGTCATCTAGTTTTTTTATATATCTATGCTCACGCCCACATGAATTTGGCTGGATGCATCTGGCAACACTCCTCCCTTCATGGCCGCCCATTTTCTCCCTTTCAGGTCCTGCTCATAGGATCAGTCACCGACACCTCACCCCATCCCCCGGTGCCCACCCCAAACTTATAGTCTCTGGTCCCGCCCCTACCTGACATCCCAGCCCCCGAGTCGTGCCCCTATAGGGCTCTAAATTTGTTGACCAGGCGCGGCGAATGGGGGCCCAGCGCCAATTTTCCAAAACTGGGTGTATCCAGGCGTTTTTGCAATTTAAATAAGCCTGGCGCAAAGTACTCCTTGTCCGCCTCTGTCCCTCCTGTGGCAAATGTACATTGAGGAAAAGCGAAAAAATCAAATCTTTTGTTGTTCCCTTTAGAATTGGAATAAAGAAGCTTGTCCTATATCTGCATGATGCGGTTGCATTTTACTTTGCTGCTTCAGGCATGTTTTCTGACCTGGTATATGACCAAATATGAGTTAGCTGGCACCTAGGGCATTCACATTCCATTGCCAATGAATTTCAAATCGAAACTACGCCTTGCTCATTTATTTCTTCTGCCTGCATCATTGGGAAGAGAAACGATGGATAGCACTATTACACCCTGTTGCTGCTTAAAATTTGGGATTAACATGCATGGACAACAATGCAAGATACGTTACACATTTATTTTCAATATGTGATCTTAACTCAGTATGAGATCATAAGGCTGTATTCCTTTCCCCCACTAAAAACTTTGACAATAATTGTAAAGTCATTCTGCAAATTTTTTAAGCATGTAACAAATTACATTCAAAGTCAATGCAAAGACGCGAATACACCCTTTATTAACGCCTTTGCATTGAATATTTGTAAAAATTTGTTTCAAGGTCCAGTGTGCCAGTGGCTTTACACATAGAACGCGCTATATATATATATATATATATATATATAATATATATATATACACACAACAAACACCAGTTTATATCTATAAGTCCATCACCATTCAAGGCGTTTGTTAAGCCTTGGACTTTCCATTACTTCGTGCTTACTTTTTGATCTGACATCAGGACAATCGATATAGATACTATAATTTATGTCCTGATTCAGATATTACATTAAATAGTGGTTGCTGTAATTATTTATTGCATTGAAATGTGCCTGAATTCTGTAACCTGCCTCTGAGGTTTTTGTCTGGTCAGCCAAATTACCATGACATTGCACCTTAAAATTCAGAACCTTTATCCAAAAATTGTCAGGTTAACATGAATATGTGACACCTGCCCCAACTGACAACTGAGGAATCTACCAAATTGCCAAAGTCTGAGTTTTGCACCGCATTTTTTACCAAACGAAATTACCACTCAACCCACCCTGCGCTGAAGAAATTGGAGCCCATACACCTTCCTTTGGCACAAAGTTATTGCATTAATGGTTGAATGTTATTTCATTATTGGGCAGACATTTTTGTTAATTTATTGGTCAAAATATTATGACATTATCGGGCAGGCAGCTATTACATTATCGGTTGAAGTTATTGCATTATGGACCATGTTGCCAATAAAATCAAAAAATTACTTTAAAATCACACCAGCCAGTATTTTATTCACAATGGAACAGAGATAACATTGTTGAAACTTTTTACATTTTATCCACAAAATGACTATTTCAAATTTGATGCCTGCTACAGGTCTCAAAAAGGGGACACCTATTTACTGGTTAGCATCCCCTCTTCTTTTTAACACAGAGTGTAGGTGCCTGGGCATTGAGGAGACAAGTTTCTTGAGTTTAGTCATTGGAATTTGATCCCACTCTTGTTTAATACAGGCTTCCAGCTGCTGGAGAGTTTTGGGTCTCCTTTGGTGGACTTTTTTGTTTAATTATGTTTACAAATGTTCTCAATCGGTGAAAGATCAGGACTGCAGGCAGGCCAGTTCAGCACACGGACTCTTCTACTGTGAAGCCATGCTGTTGTAATAGCTGCAGTATGTGGGTTTGGATTGTCCTGCTGCTACACAAGGCCCTCCCTGGAATAGACAGGGGGAGCATATGTTGCTCTCAAACCTTTATACACCTTTCAGCATTCATGGTGCTTTTTAAAACATGCAAGTGTCCCACACCATATGCATTAATGCATCCCCATACCATCAGAGATACTGGCTTTTGAACTGAACGCTGACAACACAATTTATTCACAATTTACACTGCATTCCAACTATTTGGAATGGGGTTGTAGTATATCTAAAGTATATCTATAGTTCAAAAAATACCATTGTTACTATAGAAAACTATAGTATTTTTTTACTGTAGTATTTTGTGGTAATTTTTATAAGGGTTGTCTTATTCCAGGGGGGCATTTAAGATAGTACTACTTGATTTTCAATCTTATATTTTATGCATTGCAAGATGCATGTGTATGCACAAACAAACCATAGTTAAACTAAGCCCAAGGCCAGAGTTTATAGTGTGCATCATGTCTGCATTAAATTTAGATGAACTTGTACTGGCTATAGAGATACATGGAACACCAGTTTCATTTCAGTGTTACTTTTTTTTTTCCTATTTTCAGACAAGACGCGGCTGCATTTTCTGGATTGTTATTGTCTACTGTTTTTCTTCCAAATTTTGTATTACCTTTTACCATGAACATGTAATTTGGGATTTGGGTGGAGTCACATTGTTGTGTTCAAAAAAACACAAGGCAAAACAGAACTTGTAAACATTTCAAATGGCTATCTAGGAGATAGAACCACATACCTTTTATGACATTTTGAAAATTCCAAAGGTCTGTCTCCATTTACATTTTCCTAGATCCCCATTCTAAAATCATTCTACTAGAGGTGTAACGGCATGATAAATACATTTCAGTCCCAATAACCCCCTGAATAAAAAATATCTGAAAAAGGAACTGAGATCTTATGATGCAGCAAAATTTCACAGCCCATTTTCTTCATTTAAAAAACTGGAGATTGGTCCAGTTAAAGATATGCTGGCGACATCTATTCTTTGTTATTTCAGCAGGACAATCCAAACCCACATACTGCAGCTATTACAACAGCATGGCTTCACAGTAGAAGAGTCCGTGTGCTGAACTGGCCTGCCTGCAGTCCTGATCTTTCACCGATTGAGAACATTTGGCGCATAAACGAAAAGTCCGTCAAAGGAGACCCAAAACTCTCCAGCAGCTGGAGGCCTGTATTTAACAAGAGTGGGATCAAATTCCAATGGCTTAACTCAAGAAACTTGTCTCCTCAATGCCCAGAATGTTAAAAAGAAGAGGGGATGCTACACCATGGTAAACAGGCCCCTGACCCAACTTTTTTGAGACCTGTAGCAGTCATCAAATTTGAAAGGAGATAATTTTGTCGATAAAATTGTAAAATTTCTCAGTTTCAACATTTGCTATATTATCTCTGTTCTATTGTGAATAATATACTAGCTGGTGTGATTTGAAAGTCATTGCGTTTTGATTTTATTTACAGTTTACACTTTGTCCCAACTATTTCAGAATTGGGGTTGTTCTGAGTATAATTCATTAAAACACAGAATATGTAAGTTAAATGTCATGTCTGGATTAAATTCTTTATTTAGTAATCTTTAAGGGTACCATTATTTTTTTAAACCTTGATTTGGAGGAAAATAATTTTTAAAGAAGTGAATAAATAACTTTTGTTTATTCACCGATACGGAGTCGCAAGAAACAAATGGAGGACAAAATTTGAATTGCGAAAAAATATTGAGATTTTGAATTGAAGAACTGAAGTATTTGCAAAATAAAAGAATGGTGTGGTTTAGTCAGCCTGTGTATGGTGTCAAGCATTGTATGCATGGCCTGTGAGTGAGTTACGTGAACGTTGCATGTACAGACTACAGTTGTGTTTAAAAAAAAAAAAAAAAGCAGCAAAACATCAATAACCCGACGAACCACTGCTATTAGTAGTAGTGATATTTGTGCATGGTAAATAATTTGCTTGTAGATCTAGTAGTGTGATAGAAAAAACAAACGCGTTGCTGAATACCCCTCAGCCTGTGCACATCTATGGGTCACAGAGAGTTACCATACTAAAATTGACGAAGCTGCCATCAATAGTTACTGAGAACTGGGCCGGACAAGATTTCCACGGTGAAGGTCACAGCGCTAAGGTCAAAGGTCAAATCCAGCCAAAACCCAGGCATTGCACATCTATGGGTCACAGTGATTTACCATACCAAATTTGGTGAAGCTATGATTAACAGTTACTGAGTGCTGGACTGGACAGGATTTCCTGCATCAAGGTCACAGTGCTAAGGTCAAAAGTCAAATCCAACCAAAAACCTGACGTTGCACATCTATGGGTCACAGCGAGTTACCATACCAAATTTTACGAAGCTACGACCGATAGTTACTTTGTGCTTGGCCGGACAAGATTTCCACAATGAAGGTCACAGCGCTAAGGTCAAAGGTCAAATCCAGCAAAAAATCTGACGTTGCACATCTATGGGTCATAGTCAGTTACCACACCAAATTTGGTGAAGCTGCGATCATTAGTTGCTGAGTACTGACCTGGACAAAGACATGGACAGACGACAGACAGACAGACAGACGACAATACCCCTCTGGCCAAAATTTGGCCAAGGGGTAACAACAGAACCAACTGTCATGACATGCATGCTGCTTGTTCTGAGTAATTGACTCATTCATCGAAAGGGGCTTTCAAAATAATAGCAGTGCAGAGTAATTAGAGAATTCTATCAGTCTGTGAAGAAACAGGTGTCATTAATAGTCCTTTAAGTGGGAAGGGAAGCAAATGTTTCACACATTGCTATAAAATATATTTCCTTCTGAATTGCGAAGTAAAATGAGGCCGTTCCAAACAATGTTTGCAGGAACAATGTAATTTCATTAAAAAGTTGATTGGAGAGAGGAAACATATGAAGAAGTACAGCAAATTGTAGGATGCTCAGCTAAAATGATCTCAAGTGCTTTAAATCGGCAACAAAAACCTGAAACGCAGAAGTAAATGAGCAATTACTGTTAAAACGGATCGGAGAATAGTCAGAATGGCAAAGATCTAGACAATCGTCACCTCCAGAAAAATCAAAGATATAAAATGTACCATTGAATGTGCCATTAGCAATATCTGCATTAAGGCTTTATGAATAAAATCCAACTCATACAACAAAATAAACGTTATCTGTGCATAATCCATCACTCAACCTCTACAAAACAGGTTTTTAAGATTATTAATTGACTTGCCAGCAGAAAGTTCCCAAATGTGAGCACTGATTGTGCTCCATTAGTAGTTAGCTTTGTGAAAAACTGTTTTTCTGTTTCTCCCCACATACTCATTAAAAAGGCCAAAGAAGAAAATTTGCCTGCCAGTACAGCTGCCAAGAACTACATTAAAACTTTGCAAGAACCTGGATTAAATACAAGATAGCGGAAGCTGATAAAAACGGGTTTCAATGAAATTCAGCCCATTTCTTGTGAAAGAGAAACACTACTGGCCCCTTTCCTCAGAAAGCTTTCAATGCTGCTTCTGTTGTCTATAATGGAAAGTGTTCCTCTTGTCACCAGTGGATGGAGGCTCAGATTGCTGATGACAGTTCAGAATGGACCACCAATCACATGCAATATTATTTTTCCCATTTCACGACCCCATGTTGGGTCTGATGTGGCAAGAATTTAGAACAGGGAGAGATAAAAAGTGCATTTTCAATTTATTTTGCAATGGTAAGATACACTGCAGGAGCCCAGCTGATCAGCCCAAAACCACCATTGAAACATCTCGCTCCTGACATGATCTCAGGAAAAGAGCACAATATCTACAGGTGTGTTATTATTACAAATTCAATAATGTAAAGCAGAATCAAAGTCCAAAATATGCATAGCGCAAAGCACATGAATGGAAAAAGCAACGTCATTTGTCCTTGGAAGAATGATGTGGATATCTGAAATGACAGCTGTGGGTAGGAAGATCATGATTGTGTATATCTTTTTTTTAATAAGACTTTATTTCGAACAAATAAGAAAAAATAATAATAATAATAATAAATAGAAAATTCATACATTATAATACAATATACGAAATTAGGTTCTGACAAACTAGTCAGAGATGCCGAGCCAAAAGGACATCATTTCCGTCCTCAGTGTCCGAAAAAGATTTAGAGGAAGCAAAATGCTTTTCAAGTCTAACCCCTTATTTCTATATCATTTGTCATTTAAGGTCCATTTCATATGTAATCAACTTCTTTTACTTGTACAAAGCCAAATACATAGTCCAGTCAAAATATATCATGCATTACCAATATAAACTCCACAATTTGCAGTTGGTTACTTTGAGGAGAGAGAGGACTTAGCGTAAAAATTTGAAAAAAATGCTACTTTCAGATCCCTCCCCCTCCCTCTCCACTGCACTCGTAAGACCCTCCCCCAGAAGGCTGCCGTGCACGCGAGCTGTTATGCAGGCGACCAAATTGCCGAGGCTAGAAATTACTATTGCGAACAGTCAAAACTGCTGGCCAACAAATGAGCAGAAATAAATCACGTCGACATGAAAAGTAATCTACAGCAGTATGTATTCAGTAAAAACCCAGCACACGCTTATTTCAGTAAGTTACCCGTTTTTTTTTTTGTACAGGAACTGTCGTGAATCCTGCTGAATGGCCAGTAAACCATGCATGACAGCATTTAGCTGTGAGAGCACAGAAACGTTACACATATTTATGAGGACAACAACACAACCGATAAGACTGCCAGGTCCCTTCATAAAGATATTTTCTGCTACTTTCTCATAAAACGACGCCAGTAACGTTAGCCCTAGCATCGGAAACAAGCTAACGTTAGCTCGACTGCAACATCACAGTGACATCACATGCACTTTGGAGTACTGCAACAATTCCAAGACGCTGGCTATTCGAACAGCGACTGTGCTTGTAAGCGACGTTCGCTCACTTATTTGCAGAGCGAAACTGAATTGTTGCCGGTTAGGGCTGGGGTTAGTCGGCTACCAGCTGTGCATGTGAGCGAGGCCAACTCGCTTATTTGCCGAGTATTGCGGAGCAAAAATGAACCAACGAATAAAGCAGGGGTTTACCTGTCAAGCAGAAAAGTCGCCAACTCTGCCTCGGTTTTTAATCCTTCCAGATCACGAAGTTCCCTCCACCTCTGAAAAGCCACTCCGATGTTCACTCTTGTTTTATCCCGGGCTTTGTCTAATTCTTTCTTTTGTGCTTTTTTTTCTTCTGGCTTCCTCTTCTTACTTGTCTTAGCCGCGTGTGCTGCTGTCGGTAACGGAGGCATCGGTATTTTTTTCCTCGCTGATGGCTGTTGTTGCGCCATTAGTTTCTCTGAGCTCCTGAACCCGCTCTCGAAGATTTGAGCTTGACTGAGCACTGGCGTGAACTGCGGAGGAAGGGGGAGGAGGATGTCCGCAGCGCGTGCATGTGCACTGTTTGACGGCTGTCAGACACCATCCTGGCTCTAATTGGTTCTTTTTGGTCGGACCGAACGATTCTTTTAAATTGCAGTAGGAGCAGTATGTGGGTTTAAAGGAGCCTTTTTTTTAATTACAGAGTAATAGTTTTACTGTCTGTACACAGCGACAGTTTTAGCAAAAAATGACAAAAAGTTACTTTTATAAGACTAACCAACTGCAGCTTTAACTAAATGCCCCAAATATAAAGTTAGACAACTGCCGAAGTCGGTAAACTAGCTCGCTGGCTAAGTTAGCCGGCTGACAGCCAGTTCGCTGTCAGTTATGCTTTGACAAGGCAGATAAGCTCGTTCGCTGACTAACGTTAACGAGTTTTAAAGCAAACAAACGTTGGCCAAAGATGACTGGCTATTAAAGTAAATTGGCGCTAATTGTAAAACTTGATATCTAGCAAGGAAAGCGTAACCAAGTAGAACACAGAGTGGCTAACTAATTAAGCAAACAAACGGTAATAGCGAGCCGCTGGAAAATTCGAGACGGGTGACTTCAAACCATCGACTGTATAAAACGCGTCCTGAACTCATTCAGCCCGGGAATCAGGAGGATCATGGGACGTGTAGTTTTTAGACTACAAAGAGGATTAGCATGGTGGCGAAAATTTAAAATGATTTGAAATATAGCTGATTCCGGTCAAGAAAAATTATATTTGCTTTTAGTCAGAAATATAATGCAAAATGTTGAAAAAGATGGAGGCTTGAAAACGATGGGAAGTGATTCAAAAGTCAACTGAAAAACAGTCTATGGGTAAAATGAATGGGAAATTTTACTTCCGACACCAGCGTGACGTCATCACTTTAGTACTCTATTGGAAAAACAATAAGAACCAGCTCTGGGGAAAGAAACACTCCGAAAATGGCCACACGGGGGCGACAAAGTACATAAAATTAGACCGGAAAGGTTTGCTGGTTCTTCGTCGATATTATTACAGCTCATGTGTATAATTGTGGTAATGTCAGAGCTGAAAAAAAAATCGTCACTGTAAAACTACCCCTCCCATAAAATTTTATTTTGGATATAAAATTATCTACCAGTGTTATTCTGTTCAGAGTCTCCCAATTGAAAGGTTTGTTTGAAACCAGCTGACCATCTTAATCTGGTATAGTATTTTTCGGCTCTCCTGGCTAACCACAGACAGCCTATTTCTGGGCATAGCTGGTCTGTGGATCACCAGAAATGGTTAACCCTGGAAACTAAAGCTGGAGGTCAACTTTTTGATGCTCAGCGGCTGAACATCTGATCACCTAAAACCAAATGGAAGTGTCAAAAGCAAGACTTGAACCAGCTTAGTCTGGTTTAAGATGGAATTCTTTTGCATGGCCATACTCTCACAATTTTTGAGCTATAGGTCAACAAATACTCTCACATAATACCTGGGATTTGGGTCACAAATCCTCCACCAGAACCTCTCTGAGAAGAGCCTCTTGGTTGTCTCCTCACTAAGCAATGGTGTGTGGATAAGTTAAGACACGGAATGGAGGGGAGTTGAATTCCACTGTTCTAGCATTGACTCATAAATATAGATATATCTGTGGTTCCACTGCACTCAGTGTTTGGGGAGGGAAAGAGCCACGGTAACTCACTCGAGATCCTTTCGCTGGGAAACACTGACACTCTGAACAGTCTCTTCCTTGACATGGCTCCAGGACCTCTCCCTGAAACAGATGACATACAAGCACAGTGACTGACGACTCTCACACACACTTCCAGCAATTATACTTTACTACACACCTTACATGCGGGTACACACAGGTGCTCACGCAACACACACACACACACACACAGGTCCTCTTAAACACAACACACAGGAGCTCTGAAACACACCCTTGCACAGAAGCCCTAAGACACACCTCACACATTGGTGCAAGGGCATAATTTATTGGAGGGTTGGGGGGTCATGACCCCCACAATATCACAAACATGCCAATAAGACCCCCCCCCCGATGACATAAGTGCAACAATGACTACTAATACTGCACAACTACCCACTGCTAACAGCAAAATTATGCCCTTGCATAGGTGCGTAAAAACACACACGGCACACAAACATTGCACACACCACATACACATACTCAGCAGAACGGTCCTCACGCAGACAGAAACACACTCACACACACACACACACACACACACTTCCCATACCAAAACCTATGTGCGCATAACGTAAAACTGGACAGTGTGCTTCATTGCACTCTGATGTGCAGGTTGCTTTTAAGTAATGGATTTGTTAACGATAATGAAGAACTAGAGCTGCGATCAGAGAGCGCAAGTACCTCCGCCAATGTACTCAATGTTATTTTTGCCAATATTAGCTAGCAACCCCTGTGTTTAGGCAGTCCTGCAGTCTTCTCGCAAATATGTCTTTAATGTGTTTTTGACCTTTTGCATGCCCTTGACCTTTGACCTCGACCTCCCAAAATCGAATCACCTCTTCCTTGAACATTACTTAATCATTCCACCAAATCTGAGGAAAATCCATCCATAACTTTTTGCATAATCCTGCTTACAAACAAACCAACGAACAGACAAATGGTAATGATCACATAACCTCCTGCAACTTCGTTGGGTGGAGCTAATAATATTGCCCGACAAAGCCTAAGTGCAGTAACTGCATATTAGCTAAAATGTAACTTATGCTGTTTCGGTCCTGAAAGTACATGGAGTTTAGGATTTGTTTGGATAGAAATTACACCATGGCAACCATAATCTACCATAGATGGGCTAATTATTCATTTCTTGGGACAGCAAACAAACTCTGAAGCCATTTTTTATTATTTAAATTATTTTATTGTTATTGCACTTAGCCTTTGTTGGGCAGAATAACTAAATTTATGTAACTCACAAAGTTTCCAAAAAAAAAAAAAAAAAATAGACACTGAGCTCAGAAATCTTCCTTAACCTACAATTCGTTTTGTTGCACACATCATGGCACCGTGAGAATATCATCAAACAATCGCTGTCTTTACGAGCGCATTCTGGAATGTGGTACAGGATTCTGGAACGCTTTTCCTACAGGAAATAAATAACTGCTATCTACCTTCCAAACATGGATATTTACATTCTTTCTGGGAACTGCTGGCTGGGCCGTCAGTAAATATTTTGACAGCAGGAGGGACACTTATTTATTACTTGGAGGTACCATCGCCCTTCCACCTGAGTTTCACTTTCGATCTGACTCCGATCCGCAGCTGTGCTTCCTCAGTCTAATGATTTTTATGCATGCACGTGTGTGTGTGTGTGTGTGTGTGTGTGTGGGACGAAGCCTTAATGTCTGAACCATGTGCCTCTTACAAGTTGACTATCAAAGATTTGGTTAGCTGTTTTCTATTCTACTGAACACTTATATACAAGTAAAAGCAGGAACCTAGATAAATGGCAACACAGCATTACAAATAACCATCCATGAAATCAGTGCTTCCCTATCCCTGCTTCAGAAGAACCCCCCCCGCACATTTTGTGTCTCCCTGTAATATTTTCAAATGTGAGAGTATATATGTGAAGTCTGTTGGTGTGTGTGTATTTGCTTGTGTATGGGTGTATGTGTGTGTGTGTGCGTGCATGTGTGTGTGGGTGCAGTTCAGAATGATGCCACTTTAAATGCAGGGTAAATCTTTGGTTGGACGAGCAAATTGCCAGCCCTCAAATAGTTGGTATACATTTACATAATCCCCCAATTTCAAGTTTGAGAAGCACACACTCACCCCACTGGCCTTTTCCAGAGAGATGTGAAAAAGAACAAACCACCTGCAAGGAAATAAACAGACCTATTAGCCAATTAAACAATCCAGTCAGCCGATAAATGAAATGCATGCATTGGCATTCAAATTAAAAAAGACGTCTCCATCGAATCTGTGAAAAAACTCGGATGAAAGAAGAAGAAAGAAAGAGAGAACAGGGTGGCAATGACCCAACTCTGGAAAAAGAGAACTGAAGAGTTTGTTTCCAAAACGCAGTAAGTGCCAAAATTACAGAAATTGAGATAATACCATAGATCGATAGCCCTGTGCTTCTTACACATGGTGCAAAAGCCAGTTTTAGAAATTCTTGCTATAAGCTATATTTTTTCATGGTCAAGGTTTGTGTTTTTCTATAAAATGCAATAGGCACCAACATATAAGAAGCTGATTTACTCAAAATGAGTAGAATGGATGCATTGTGTTTTCGAAACAAACTCTTCAGTTGTTTCTTTAAACAATTTTTCCTTAATCAAAAAACCAAAAATGTATTTTTGAATCACAGCTACCAAATTGAATCTAATTCCTCTCATTTAATTTTGAGTTGGCTCCCATGTAACATGCTTGAATCCACTGCGACTGCATCCTTAGGCCACCAGGAGTCGAACATGTGATAAAATAAAATCTGCTTTGTATCTATATGTAACTCACGTGTTTAAGTTGTAAAGTGCGATGCACCCTGCCCTAATTCTGGGGTTTGAATGCTCATGAAAAAACATGGATTCTTGCAGCTTCTCTTGCTGGCTTTTATCTTGCGTCAACCTAACTGTTGTCAAGAAAGTATTAATAAATTGATCGTCAGCGGTGTTTGAAACTAGGTTAAACAAATATTATAAGGACTGGTGGGAACTGGACACAGAGTCATAGAGCATTCACTAGTATGTAGTCAGGGTGGGCACGTGCAAGCGTTGTCTAGTAGTGGCCTCCATACTATAAACAGCGATCACTTCACTGTGCAAACCAGAGAAATTAAGAGATAAACAGTTTTAAAGACACGTGCTGTCACTTGACTACATCATCCGGCCACAGCCTGTAAACTCTGCATTAGATTTACTGAATATAAAATTATTTTATTTTCATTCCTCCTCTTTTCAGATGAATATCGTGTTGTATTCTTCCTACATCCACAGACTGCATGATAGCATGGGCAAAAGCAATCTTAATGTTACTGGAAACAGAAATGCATTGAGCTGGTGAAAGATTATGGTTATTTTGTACACAGTTTCCAAGTTTTAAATGTGAATATGCATGCAAATACATTGATTCTTATTGCTGGATTTTATCCTGCTTTCCGGCCAATGTAGGGATTTGAACGGCAATTCATTCAAACGGTTAATTACGGAACCAGCCATGGTAACAAGCCCCGTGTTCGAGGTGCAGGGTCTCCTGACCAGGAAATGAATTTCAGAAATACCGACCAATTTCCCCCGAGCAATACTGCTGTCAATTATAAGCCCTTAGACCTCTCCACATGCATAGAATCACAGACTGCGTTACAATCAGTGCCAGCTAACCTAGTGAGCAGAAGCCAGGTCCTTGATACCGAGAGGGGTAAAAAAGACTTTTTGACATAGAACAACACACAGGTCAGCATTCACCTGGAAAGAGCCAGGCTATATTCTAGTTGGCCTTTTCATTTACTGCCTGTTCACTGAAAAAATGTTTACTGAGAAGACTCAAGCCAAGACTGTGGCACCTATACAGGCAAAATATTGTTGCTATCACTCCTGATTTTTTTTTCTCTGAACACAATGTATCCATGTTTACTTCGCTGTGCAAATACCAAATAAATCCAATCCTTGTCTATTGTGCATGACCCGAATTAAGGCTTTGTAACTCAAGATTGTGTCACACAAACTGGACAAATTATTTCAAAAAAGCAGGACGTTGGTCTCATTTGGAAATTCAATGACGGAATTATTTAGGAATTAAATTTCGGTATTTCGTGGATGCCACTGTCTATTCTGCTCAGAGGGGTAAATGTTTTCAGCTGAGTCTTCTGATGTAGATGTTAAAACAACTACTGGCAATTCAAAGCAAGGGAATTCTAGAAAACTGAGTCAGAAAAAAAGGAATATTAAAAAAATCAGATCTCGCAAAGGGCCATCATGATTCATTGATATCAAGGAAGTGAGTACTATCTTCAGAGTCTGTTTCGCCATTCGATGACAACTGCTGCATCCTCCATTTCCTGCTCCCAAGCTTGCATTAGCTGTTGATGAGGAATTTACGGTCGAGTGACAGCATGTGAGCCTTTAAAACTGTTTATCTCTCTGTATCCTCAGTTTACACAGAGAACAGAACATTATGGGATGGCACGGAGGCCACCTTTGCACTGCTCACACACGTGTCCCTTCTGTTTATACAGTACCAGTCAAAAGTTTGGACACAGTTTACTCAAATTATAGTATGCCTGCGTTATTTCAGCGAAATTTAAGCGGCATAACATCTGCGAACAAGCTTAAATGGCATGTGGTAAGAGGAAGATAGTCAGAAGTTTTTAAAAAAGAATAATGTAGGCCTACTTCACAAGATAGGGTCCAAAATTTTGTATTTCTTGAAGTAGATTATATTCAGCAAAATATGCACATCAACAAATTCTTTCCATTTCCAGCAAGTGAATTACAATCAAGATGGTGCAGGACTTTTTGGGAAGATAAGAAGAAGCCACCCATGAGTAAAGTGTGTCAATAGGAACTTTCGTGGCTGCATAGCCTCCATTGCAGACGCCGTAAGTGGTTTGCTTCCCTCCCACAAGGAAATCTGCACATCCGAGACCGGTATTGTGTTCAGAGAAGCTCTGAAATTTCTGGAGCTAAGTAATAATACATTGCCCGGCCAAAAAAAAAAAAAGTCGCACACTCAAATATTTAGTTGGAACCCCTGTAGCTTTGATTACAGTGCATATTCGTCTTGTCATTGTTTTGACAACTATATGCAATGCCAGAACATTTATTTTCGATCAGAAATGCCATAAATTCTGGCCGAGATCTTGTCTTCTCGACATAATGGTTGAACCACTCGGTGGTCTTTCTTGAGCACATCCCAATAACTTTTAATGTGTTTAAGGTCAGGACTTTGTGGTGGCAAATTTGTTTGTTAAAATGATTCCTCATTCTTGTTTTTGTCATTCATGGTTTTCTTTGCTAAATACAGGCCAATAACTTGCCCGTTCTGAAATACTTTAACATCTTTTCCACCATTAAGGGATGTGTCTTCCGACATGATTTTTTAAGAAATGAGAAAACGCGCTTCATCACTCAGGGTAAAAATGATTATTTCCCGCTGAATCATACTGTATTAATAACCGTAATAATGATCCACTTATAGAATTTGTTCATTAATTTCCAAACGGTGACTTTTTTTGACCGGGCAGTGTATATGCACATACTGTTTTGGGAGCCTGGGAGAGAAGCGAACCACATAAGACATCTGCAGTGGAGCCCAACCAACACCATTATGTTGAAAATGTGCGAAAGGTGTAATTTCTCCCGGTTTCTTTTGTGTTGAAGTTTTCCCAAACACAAGTTCTCTTGCTGCAGGGCTGCGCACTTCGGTCGGCGCGTCGGTAGGTAGACGTTTGACGCGGCACGGGTTGCTATCATTGTAAAGTCACCTGATCTCCTTTATGTTCTCATCCAGTTGCCTTTTTATTCTTGAGAACTTTTCTAATAAACGGCAGCATCCTGTACAACACACAGACAGTTCGCTTGAGGAAAAGACAGCATTATTTATAGAAAGAGCGTAAGGAACATTGAGTTTTCTTTTTCCATATACCTATATTTTATGTTTCTTCGATCCCATGCTTGTTTTACGTAAAAAAAATATGTCACTATCAACAATTTTTTGCAGGTTTCTAAACCCGTAATTTCTGTCATTGATATTTGACAGGGGAAACCCAAAATGACTATCATATAACAAGAATTGTGACTGGCTTATTTTGCACAACGCCATTACGTCACGCAATACAAGACTGGGCTCGAGCGCGCAGACGTTGTTGCGTGAGGGAAGCGAACCAAATAAGACGTCCGGGATGAAGGCCTCCGGCTGCGCTCGAGTAAAATCTCTGTGCCACATGGCTGCCCTTGGGCAAAAAAAAAAAAAAAAAAAAAAAAATATATATATATATTGCTGAGGATACTAATAATTACTGAGTATGTGTCGCAATTATCAGTTTGATGGATTAAAAGCTCTGATTTTCTTTTTAAAATAAAAGGCGTTTATTTCTTTTTTTTAATAATTGATTTGATTGTTTTAAAAAATGTGGGCGTGTCCAAACTTTTGACTGGCAGCCCATCGTATTTGCATGTGAATGGGGATTAATCTAGGGCCGGTTCAGACTGTTTTATTGTGATAAAACAAATGAATACACTTTTATTCAAAGCAAGCGATTCACCTCGTTAATTACGCAATCAGTTATCAGCTCAAACCACAACCTTGGAAGACGATGCATTCTATGGAGCCTTAAGACCAGATAATTCATTTACATTAAGAAACTTGCACAAGTTCACCTGGCCCTGGTTGTGGATGAAAGACCTGCAGATTTGTAAGATGTATAAGGAAAATAATATAAATACGCTGTATTTTTGAGGAAGATAAATAGCTGTCGACCACTGAGAAATTTCAAAAAGTCATTTGCTTGAGTGCTAATAACGTGAAACGAATTAAAATGGGTTGAGAGGAACATTGAGTTTAGAGGACCGTTTGTACTCAAATGCGCTATCAGCTTCTTCATTCTGCCAAGCGTCTGTTTTATCCTCTCGTTTTAACGGCCGTATTTAATTAAGTGTCCTCCCGCATTTAATGGCAGAAGTTTCGGAGCAGCGCAGTTTCCTACCGGAGACGTTTGATGAGGCTCGGGCGATAAATTTCAGAATATGAAAATTCACGAATGAATAGTAAGGAATGTTCAAGTTTGTGCAGAGTATCTGAGTAGGCGGGGTCGGTCTCTTATTGGAGGATCTTACAGCATCAGGCTCCAGTGGCTGATCAGTCTGTTGCTTCTCTTCACACGCGCCATTTGTGGAGTGTCTCGTCTTCAGTCCATGGGCCACGCCCTTTTCCCTCTCAGTCAGGTGGCAGTCCGGGTCCACTGCATCGAAATGGATATGATTACACCTCTGCGACATTAAAATTCAATTGTGCTGCACTTTCCCCATAATAACTTAAGTATGTGCTGGCCTGTAAAAAAGAGGCCTAAGTGTTTGACTAGGCACTCAGTCGGTCTGTGGTTCGGCCCCATCGCGAGAATTTAACCCAGTATTACTGCCTGGTAACAGGCCGAGGTTTAACAAGACAACTGCGAGTCTGTTTGGATAAGCTTGTTAGAGATAAATAATTGTTATAGATAGAGACACTCCATCACAAAGTTGAGTTACACAGTAGAAACAGAGGACAAATCTCTCAAACAAAGACATACATGTAAAACAACAAAGATGCCTTCATGTTAATTAACAGGAGCATATCGAGGGCTGACTGCAATAAACAGTTATGTCCAGATGTATTACATTGGACATAACTCTTTATTGCAGTCAGCCCTCGATATATACTGTCATATTGCAAAAGCAAAAAAAAAAAGCTAATCATTTTATACAGCATTTTTTTTCCTCCATTTGAAAAGCTATGTATACCTGAGTAAAACTGTTCAATGAAAACTAACACAAGCACAATTAATGTTTCAATCACTGTGCCAGTCAGTCAAATATCAAGCTGGTATAAGCAGTATTACTAAATAAGTGACAGTCAAGCAATGACTGGGTGACTGAGTTAGTGCAATCATCTTTGCCAAACTTATGAACCTGCGCCCAAATCACACGCAAAGATTCAAACTCACTCCATTGCTGTTGCAGATATGCTACAATTGTCACTATTCACAATTATAAAGTCACACCTTATGCAAATGCAGGTCGCACAATAATTGCCCCAAAGTATTGTGAAATGGTTTCAGTGATTCAAAGTTAGCACATAAGAGCAGTGGCATCAGAGTGCTTGTACAAACATAGTCACAAAACTGAGACAAAGCTGTCCCTGACTAAACAGAAAGATTCAAACTTCCTTCATCGGGGCTGTAGTCAACCATAATACTATTGACAAGGCTTGTCATACACTGTTCATGCACATATATTGGCTGCACAGTTTCTCCCCTGCAGATTCCGTAAAGTAGTTTAAGTGATTTAAAGTTACAAGACCATCATTGGACTGCTACGAGGGCTTACCTCAGGATTTGGGAGTGAGATCTCCTGCTCGTGAGCCGGTCCAGTTAGCCCCTTTGGAAAATATCTGCCGAGTGCGCGTCTCTCCAAATGTGACAGAGATGCAGGGGTACCACCTCTTTCTATTTTTTATAAACACCAAACTCCCTCTCCTTACACGTGAAGCATCTCACCAGTCCTTCCTCTTAGGGTCAGCCCCCTAGTCCCCTCCCAACACATTCACACACACACACACACACACACATACACGCACCACAGTCAGACCCGTCGTCCACCACAAGCCTGTGTCGTGCAGAGCAACTTCTTGGAGGACGAGGAGAGGATCTTGGGTGTCCGAACGAAGGAGCGGGAGAGCGAGTTTCAGTTGGCAGGTGAGATGATGCACAAACGCTGCCCGGTCCTGCTTCTGACGGCTGCTCTGGTCCTGATCCTCGGCGCTTTAACACTGGAGGCTAAGGTGAGTGCTTTGTGACTCCCTTGCCCAGGCTCAGCTCAGAAAACACTTGAATCCTACTGAAAATTCTGACTCAAAAAGTCTAATCTGGTTTAAGATGATCCTACGTAGTTTTAGGCCATCAAAGAGCTCCTCACTGGCTGGCCAGATGACAGGCAGCTTGTGAGCAGTTTGTTCTCCTGGTGGGTCGACCTGCAACAATCCAGCTATGGCCAGCTTGAGTTGTTGAAAACATGAAGTAAAACAGCTTTGAGTGCCACTTGTGCTGATGTGGATTTTTCACATGGGTAATGTTTCAGAGTTGGGCCAAGTGAACCTGCAAATTTGTAGGACTGGGTTTTTCTTACAGCATTTAGTGTGGTCTAGCTGGTCCTGTGTGTGATCAGTATATCATATGTATGTTTGTGAGTGCAAAATCGCAAATTTATTTAATATTCTCAGATGTAAGTGTATATACAGGATGTGAAGTTTGTAGGTTTGTGTGTGTGTGTGTGTGTGTGTGCCTGTGTGTGCATGAAGTGCTTTCACTGTATTCTCCACTGATATAATACTTGTTTTGAGATTAAGTTGAGCTCTATTACGATCAATATGTGGTGTCGTATAAGGTGCTTGGCCATATCCATATTAAATATTTGAAAATGCTCTGACTAAATTAATTTAGACCAATTAATTAAAATTAAAATAGACCAATCTCTTCCGATATGTACCATGTGTATCAACTCTGCATGTGTTGTTTATATGTTTGTGTATGTTTACAGTCAGTTCAAACAGTTCAAATGAATATTACACTGCTCTGTTCCATGTATTACTAATATAGCTACCTGAGAGATGACTGTGCAAATTTACTGCTGATATCACTGGTCAGTAATTGCACATTCAGTGCACTTGCTGTTTGAACCAGTTGAGGTTTTCAGTTGCAATTTTATGGCACATAAGCAAGAAGAGAATATACTGCACCTATGTGAAAATAGTATGAAAGGAAAAATGATGGAATGCGGATGCAGAAAGAATTGATGAGAATAAAAGAAAAAAACATGAAAATCAATGTCAGAATATTAGTTGGCATATGTTTGGTTGACCTCAACTTGCAATTACAGAAGGCCTCGTGGTGCAGTTGAGGTGGGCCTCACGGTGCAGTTGAGAAGCGCCACATGGTGCAGTAGAGGTGGGCCTCATGGTGCTGCTGAGGTGGGCCTCATGGTGCAGTAAATGTGGGCCTCACTGTGCAGTAAAGGTGGGCCTCACGGTGCAGTAGAGGTGGGCCCCATGGTGCAGTAAAGGTGGGCCTCATGGTGCTGCTGAGGTGGGCCTCACGGTGCAGTAGAGGTGGAGCTCATGGTGCAGTGTAAGGTGGGCCTCACGGTGCAGTAGAGGTGGGCCTCACGGTGCAGTAGAGGTGGACCTCACGGTGCAGTAGAGGTGGGCCTCACGGTGCAGTAGAGGTGGACCTCACAGTGCAGTAGAGGTGGGCCTCATGTTGCAGTAAAGGTGCGCCTCAGGGTGCTGCTGAGGTGGGCCTCACGGTGCAGTAGAGGTGGGCCCCATGGTGCAGTTATACTGGGCCTGATGATGTAGTGGAGGGCCTGGTAGCGCAGCCCCGGCCTGTAAAATGCAAGCAATTAATCCATTTGCTTACTGCCGTAGATGTCTGTTAGCTATTAGGGTGGCGATACTGTAGTTTATTCTGAGCTGAAAAACCTGAGTTATTGCTTTCTATCTGAACCCCGTTTGGCAGTAAGCATATGACGTCTCTGGTTCCGGCCGGCACTGGGAGGTTGCGGTATGTGGTGCGATGCTCCTGGGACTCTGTGATTGGTCCTGCACTTCTAGGGATGTCATTGGAATGTCGTGGGGTGCCCTCAGGGTGACGTAAAGGCATGTAGTAAGGGGGCCAGGCACTCTCGCTCCCTCATCGCATGTTTATCTCACCCTTAAACAAAAGTCGAGAGATTTAGCACCGGATTTACAAGAGCACTAACACGCAAGTTTGTAAGACAGTGAACTTTGACCCCTCGTGTGTCTTCCCCATTAAGTCACGGGGGTCAGATTTGACAGTCAGTTTGACATCGCGCTCTGGTTGAATTTACGCCATGGAATGCGCATACAGTGCGAGTTAGCATCGGCTAACGGCCCTCTCAGTGACATCCCTCAACCAACCACCCATTACGCACTGCACTTTTGTTTACAGAAGCTGCAAACAAAATATTTCACCATGTTTAATTGGAGACTCGTCTCTAATAAAGGATGAGTGGCTCAATGGCGATAATCATCTCTTGATTCAAGCCTTTGAAGTGTACTGAATCGCTTATCAAAACTCTTCACCATCCTCAAACTCCAATGCTTTTAATTGCTGTTAGTGATTTTCACTTTAACACTAAAATGTTCATTCTACTGATATATCAACATACTGATGTATTTGAGAGCTCTCACATAACAGGGCTAAAGTGTAAGCGAGCTATTAGAGGTAAGTATTAGATACACCCGCCCAAACATTTTTGAAGACAGGGACACTTGTGTAAACTGATAAAACTCACTGTCTCATGACCTACCAGGGTACAGTTGTGGATTATTCTGTTAGCTTATCACCTCTGACTCCATCAGGAGATAGGGTAGATTTCCGATTTCTGCATTGGGCCTGGGAGAAAACTGGTTGTTTTTTGTAAGTATCCTGGGAAAGTGCTCCAGAGCTGGGTGGTGATGTGTGGCTGGTTTAGGGAGGGGACGAAACGTCCTAGAGCTTCTTTGACCTTGACCGCTGTCCTTGTTTTGTTCCAGGAATGCGTGTGCAATGGGAAGTCCAGGTGCCACTGTAAGGGAGTTAAAGGAGACAAGGTGAGCAAGTTCTGGGAACCATAATATCACGGACATCGGCATCCATGTCATTTCTCTAACGCCCCTGACCCAAAAATGTCTCTCGCCTCCATTCATCCATTCTCCGACCCCCAGTGGTTACCAGCGGTATTGCATCTAATTTAGCCTCTGTCAAAATGGACGTTTATTTCCCCTTCATGCCCATTCAAATCCATTACTTTGCTGTTGCAAAATTATTCTATATTAGAGTCTATTTTAAAATTATTATTTTTATTTATTTATTTATTTTTTGCCTATGAATGGATTTCACCCCTCGGATTTTTTTCAATTTGGCAAACATGGGAATTTGGATCCAATTTTTATTCATCACTTCCAATTTATGAAGTCAGTAGGTGATATAGTCTCACTATGCACATGCTGTGATGGCAAAATATATGAAGACAAACAAAGTAACCTTCATAACTGGCCCTCAGTGCCACTGAACCACTCCCACATTCTATGCAGATTTGAGTAATTTACACCAATCCTATTCTGTATCACAATATACGTGCCCTCACTTATCCCATTAAAATCTCTCTGTTAAAGCTTTTGTGCTGAAAATACTCCTTGCCACAATATAATATCAAAGCCAATCCTTCATAAGTGTTGTTCATGAGTGCCTTACATATGGCAAATGAATAACCGTAAGACAGTTACCTCTACCAGGAGGTATTGCGATCACGTGTGTGTGTGTGTGTGTGTGTGTGTGTGTGTGTGCACGTGTGTGTACATGTTTATGTGTGTTTGTCTGCCAGATTACTCAAAAACTTTTCAGAAGATTACCACAATATTTTATGGGACGTTGGATTGCATGAATGGGAGGTGATTAAATTTGCTGATCGATGCAGATTTGGATTTTGCAGCTGATTATAAGTACTTGTGGATCAAAACCTGCTGAGGGAGGTATGTGCCCTCTGAGTCCCTCCAGGTCAGTATCTATTAAGTTACATTCTGACATGATTTAAAAATATTGTAGTTCACTTTTTGTCCAGAATGATGCCGGTAAGTCTCTCCTGGACGTCAGTTTTATTTTTACATTTACTAAATGACTCTATATCAGAGATGCTCGTTCGCTTTGAAAACGAGAAGCATTTCTCGGCGGCGTTCAAATTCCAACCGTGGTATTGAGCCTGGATTCCACTTGGCTGGGCCACTTGACCAGAAAACTGAACGAGTCATTCGGTGTAAGTCGCTGGTCAGACAGCATTACCATCCAAAGAGAAAACCGTAGGATGAGCAAGCCCCTTGAGTGAGAGTAAGACACTGTGTTATCGTCAAGTGAACAAGATCTCGTCTTCATGGTTGCACTGGCTCTTACAGGGAGAGAAAGGTTACCAGGGTCCTGATGGATCAGTCGGGCTGATTGGGTTCCCTGGATCGGAGGGACCACCTGGACCCATGGGCCCAAAGGTGGGCCACTCTATTCTCGGACATGAACTCTATACGGCTGGTGATAGGTGTTTGACCAGGGTAAAGCAGTGAACAGTACGCAATTATCAGCTCACCGATTGTTTTTTTCCCCACCTAAACAGGGGTCAAAGGGTCATCCTGGTGTCCGTGGAAACAAAGGCAAGCGGGTAATGCCAGTTTTGAGTTTTCATTTTAACGCTCGTTGCTGTCAAACAATACCCCGGGTTTTGGGTGTATGCTTGCGCGAATGTACAGTATCAGTCAAAAGTTTGGACATACTCACATTTTTCTTACAATACAAGAGGAAATATTCTCCCGTCATTTTGCAAAAAAAAAAAAAAGATCTAATTCTTACATAAATCCATCAAACTGATCTGCATTCATGGTCATATTTGCTGAGCATACTCATTTTTTTTTTTTTTTTTTTTACTACAAGGGCTGTCATATGGCTATAATGAGTTTGCAGCTGCGCGGCCGTGTAACTTACCAAAGATCTGCTGCACTTGTGTTGTGCTTTTCTGCTACCTTTTTTCCCAATAAGTCCCAAAACAGCTTGATTTTAATTTGCCCGTTGGAAATGGGAGGAGCTTGTATGTCTGTTTACTTAGTAAAATATGGCTTCTTTGAGAATTCCAAAATTTTGGACACTGTTCAAATGAGTAAATTATTCTCTTTTAACTTCTAACTGTTTACCTCTTTCAAGATTCTATTTGAGACTATATAGAGAAGTTAGGCCATTTAAATTTCTCTCAAAACAGAGTGCTGTGAAATTAACAAAATGTGTCCAAACTTTTGACTGGTGCTGTATGCGCGGGGTGTGTGTATATGTGTGGTGGTCCATGAGAGTGGTTGTGTGTGTGCGTGTGTCAGGGTTGGCGGTATTAAAACAAGAATGTGTGCACGTGAAAACGACTTTCTCTAATTTTGACAGGGACCTGTAGGGAAACCAGGAATTGACGGAGCTCCTGGGCTGCCGGTGGGTTAACGAAGCTCCTGTTTGCCGCATCGCTCAAAGTAGCCTCTCACTCCGCTGGTATCCTGGGCTATTTCGTCATGTTCGTCTGTGTGTGTATGTCTTCTCAGGGCACACCAGGAAACATGGGGGAGATGGGGCCTCCGGGTTTCCCAGGATGCAAAGGGACGAAGGTGTGCGAGTGACAGCTGATTGTGGCATTGCCATCTGTCTGACATCAACACTTACTTAAACGCACACACTTGCCGATCTGTCTGACGGCAAGGACTGGTAAAATGTACATTATGTGTCGCAACCTCCCTGCAATTACAAACTCATACAATAACAGAAAATAACATAATGTAGCATAATGAGGAAAGGTGGGCATTCAGTCCAGTTTCATTCATTCTTAGCTTGTGAGTTTTTCAGTTTGTCTTCAAATTCACCATCTGAGTGGATGAGAACCAGTGTATACGGACCCAGAAATTGAAAGTTCTGGGGAAAAAAAAAAAACAGATTCAAAGTTTTTGCTTTCTGTAAGTTCAGATGTTTGCCAGATTGTTGACATTTCTTGTTGGAAGAACTTGTAACTAATGTCACATATTTATGATTTGAGCGTAGCCAGAGGGCGCTATATGCACTTTACTCATTTTTCACCAAATGCTAGATAGTAGCCTCTGGTTCTCACCCACTCATCTCATGTGTACATATTTAGGGGGAGAAAGGCTTTCCGGGTCAACCTGGAATTCCCGGATCTGGCGGACCAGTGGTGAGACAATTCCCTATATTTTATCAATGTTCAGCAGTTAGTCACATCTGATGTTCAGCTGCCTGTCAAAATGCTGTGGTTATGTCCATCGGTAGGTCAGTGCTGTAATTCAGCTGTCCAAGTCACTGTTATCAGAGAATATATCTGTCAAAGTGGACTTGTGCCAATATTAACCCTGAAATTTGAGAATGCTAGTCTCACATCACTCACTGAAGTTCAGTTCAGCATCATTACACGTCATTTTGGTTTTGCAGGGCCTATACCCTGGCACAGGATGACAAAGTTAGCCAGATAACTGCAATCCATGTTCCAGATTAGGGAGGGTTCTACGTTTTATTCACTGTAGTTATCTTGCTAACCGATTAATCCTGTTTTATCAAACAGGCCCTGGTGTCTTCTGTAATTTTTCAGAGTAGTTCCTCAGCAATTGGCCAGCTGACTCATGCAAGGTTTTGTCGTTTACCTCATCAGTGAGTTTCTGAGATTAGTCACACATCATTGGGTGTCTAACCACGGCCAGTTCCCCAGTTTTTGTGGCCCTAAATCAAAATTTTGTGGTTTACTAAAAAAAATATATATATATAAATAAATAAATAAAATAAAAAATACAAATAATAATTTGAGCAGCCCGGAGATTTTACTGCCCTTAAAGACTGCACTGAGTGAGTGTATATGCCAGCCTTGTTGTCATCTGACGTATTTTCCGGAGGTGAGAGTCAATTTTTCCTGATGTTATGATGTTCTGATTTTGTTCTTTTTTTTGAAGGGTGCTCAGGGTGCACCTGGACCAAAGGTACGTGTGTGTTTTTATAATTGTGCTTGTGTGCGTGTGTGCATGCTTATGTGTGTCTGTGTGTGTGAGAGATAGTCAGAGCGTGTACATACAATTCATGTGATGTCATGTGACCACTCAATGCTGATGTGTTGATTTCTCCACCAGGGTGACTCAGCGTTGCCCTTTATTGGACGTAAAGGGCAAAGAGGGCCGCCAGGAAGACAGGGCCTCGACGTCAGTAAACCAGCCATCCAAAACCATCCAATGCATAACACTGAACAGCTCCATAATCAAAGAAAACTTGTTCCTTCAGCTTACGATCAGGCCAAACTCCAAGCTGTTTGCATTGCATCACAACCTTAAAAATAATTTCCCATCAGAAACAGCAGAAGAAATCATCATGGCTTTTTCACGGTGTACTTGTTTATGTGTCAGTACTGCAGAAATCTGCTTACAGTACGGAGATGAAACTGAGTAGCAACTCAGAAAAGTTGCATTGAAACTTCACGCGAAATTGGAGTCATCCAGCACACAGTTCTGCCTGTAGGGGGCAATCAGCTGAGACTGGCATTGTTTTCTCTGTTTGTATTTCAGGGTCATCCGGGTTTGCCAGGCGAGCTTGGGCCACCTGGACCTCCGGGTTCGACTGGCACACAGGTAAATGATCTCTTGACATTACCTGCGGACATAATCTTTGCAATATAATTTGCATAGTAGCTAACATGTCCTTCATATCTGGCCACGCAAATAGCATTAGCATATCCATAATATATACATGATAGTTGCCACCCTGGATGTGATATTTGCATGATTTGTGTTATAAAAGGGGTATATGTATGTAAATCTGTATTAGGTATGTTCTTGTCTGTGTGACTCTATATAAAGAGTGACTAGGGTGTGTTATTAGTATATGAGTGGGTATGTTGTTCTCAATACAGCATTTGCAGGTACACAGTATGTAAGCATATTTGAATACAGTTACACATTCACTTTGTAATATCATGATCAATCATAGACTGCTTTCATGGCTGTGATGCTAAGCTGCTAATTTGAGTGTTGCGTGTTTACTTTGTCAACAGGGACCAGTGGGTCTACCTGGTCAGCCAGGAGAGAAGGTAGCACTGAAAAAAAAGCAATCTGGACTACGTGTTTGTGTGTTTGTGTGTGTTTGTGTGTGCGTGTGTGTGTGTGTGTGAAACAGCGTACTTGTGCATCTGATTTCTCTGCCTCCATCGCAGGGTAGGGAAGGGCGGAGTTCCGGAATACCTGGTCCCAGAGGACTGAAGGTAAGTGCCGCCATTTTGTATAATTTGAAGCCACTGTGCCCGGTTGCCCACATGAGGATGGAGAATGGCTCATTAGTATGGCCCACTGGGGCCAAAAAACAGTCATTTATTTATTATTTACAACACTTCAACACATTAATTTACTGCTATATTGTGCCATCCATTGAACTCTTCCAACAAATGTAGAAATCAAGTCACATACATACCATTCACGCAGATACTCATATAGTATGTATAGGCAGTTTTGAACCTCCAGTCACCCCGACATGCATGTCTTTGGGGGGGCCCACGAAAACACAAGGAGAAAATGCAAACCCCACACAGTGAGGCCGCAGACCAGATTCGATCCCCTGACATTCTAGCTGTGCAGCGACAGCACTACACATCACAGCCCTGTGCTGCCCTCCCCCAATAGGAGGCACGAGAGGATCTTCCTGCCTCTAGTTGAAATCTCAGGTTTATACTGTATATGTTCCTCGTAAAGAGAATGGCCATCCTAGATTGCAGACTGCTGTTTCCGTCTTGCTCTATGGTACAGGGTGATCGAGGTCCTCCTGGTATTCCTGGGCCCAGAGGCATAAAGCTGTACGCCACTGCATCGAAGGACCTGAAGGTATGACTGCGGGTGGCTCTGAGGACTGAGATGAGAATGGGAGAGTAAATGTAGAGATCAAAGACTGTATAAAAAGACGGATGCAGCGCCCAGGTCTGAAAAGTGAGGCCAACGCAGAGATCTCTAAACATAGCATTCTATTTACTGGCCAGCAGATGGCAACGTTGGTGGTTGCAGAAAGAAATTCAAAGCTATGGAGGTCCATGAGAAAATGACCCTACTTTCCCATCTGATTTAATATTTCAATAATGATTTTCCGCATTGTTTTATGGTATCTGTTGGAAGTTTCAAGTCTCCTTCGATATATCATGATGTTCATTTTTGTAAATTATGGTCCCAAATAGACTAGAACAGGGGTTCCCAAACTTGGTTCTGGGGCCTCCCTGTGTATGCTGGTTTTTGTCCCAACCATAATTGCCATCATACCACTTTAACAAGCTGTTAATTTGTCCAAATTGGGTGCATTTTGTTATTTGCTGTTTTAAGCCA
The DNA here is from genome assembly GCA_029692085.1 of Gymnothorax javanicus. NCBI lineage: Eukaryota > Metazoa > Chordata > Actinopteri > Anguilliformes > Muraenidae > Gymnothorax > Gymnothorax javanicus. Next base: position 121,326,694 of record CM056198.1, read on the forward strand.
AATTTTAATAGAAATATCCGTTTGTGCAATGAAGAATAAAAGACCGAATAAAAGACCTCCGCATAATAAAGTTTTGGTTTTTTTGTTTGTTTTTTTTCTGTGTGGCAAGCAATTTCAGGTAATAACATTTTTAAACAGATCAAATCAGGTACTGAGAAAATCAGTAACCTCCAAATTAGGTTGCTGAAGACAGGTGATTAGAGTTCTTTCAAAATAATTTGCTTGCACTCAATCACAAAAACAGAACATAAAACAGGTTTGACTCTGTCATTTGCTTGTTTAGTAAATTGTGAGTTTTTGCAACCATGTGCCCACAGTTTCACCAATCAGGAACCCATTGATTTTTTTCCTTTGATTGGGTACATTTTTTCCCACTTTTTATGCAGTTCTTACTCATATATTGCAATGTGGATGCGGAATTTATTCCTCACTGTTTGTATGCATATCTGTCAAAATACTGTTTTTCAAGAGAGGATAAATTGCTGCTCTGAACAAAAATGCACCTAATTAATACAAATTAACAGCTTGTTAAAATCCTATGATTGCAAACCAGGGTGGAGCAAAAAGCAGCATGCACAGGGAGGCCCCAGGACTGAGTTTGGGAACCCCTGGACTAGAATAAAGGATAAAGCCAGAATATGCTTTAGGGGCGTGGCTATCCTCCGGTGCTCGTCAGATACAGTCAGTTCTACCTGTAGATCCACCCCCTCGCTCCTCCCTGGATCTTCAATTCACGCTCTCCTCCAATAGGAATCACATCCGGTTTCAAAATAGCGCAGTTCAAATTGCCAAAATCGAGGCTTCCTAAATGGTATGCTGAAACCAATAGGTGACGTCACAGTTGCTTCGTCCATCTTTTTATGCAGTCTATGGTATGGCTACCATGGTCTATCTGGGCGATATGACAAAAAAATAGAAATTGCAGTAATTTGGCCAAAATTCACCAGTAATAACATGGGACGAAGATGCTTTTAGCTGCAAATACAATGCTGTTATTCAATGTTCGAGAACATTAATTACTGGTGTATGCGGCGGTAAGTTAAGATGTGGCCTAGTCTTTCCTGGAACGTCACCTCCCTACAACAAGACTTGGTCAAATTTTTGTGTATAGCTATGGCTGTATATGGTCTGTGTGCGAAATTGAGTGCAGTTTGTTACTGCGATAGTCAGTGGTATGGTCTATGATGTTAATTCCAGGATTTGAAATACTAGTTAAACTTTCTGTATTGGCCTGAGCAATAATTGTTAAAATGCAGCTGTGTGGATTCGCTGTCAACACCTCCTGACGATGTATTAGAAACTGTTTGTGCCAAATCAGTTTGAAAGAGCAATGGCCAATGAGGAAAACACACTCAGCCGGCCGACCAATGGAGTAGCTTCATCACTCACTCACTCACTCACTCACTCACTCACTCACTCACTCACCTAGCCACTGTCATCTGGGGATTTCTGGCCAGATTGTGCCAGTCTGGCTAAAAATGTTGATATTGAACCACCAAACTTTATGAATTTTTCGCAACAGGATAATTGAAATGACGATGTCTGTTTTGAATTTAGCTGTCGCCTAGCTCCCTCCCACAGGCTAGCTGGAAGTGCACTTTGGGTAGAACCCCAACTTTTCAGCTTTGAATGATCAAAAAGAAGTGGAATGAAAGGGTACCAATCTTTTCTTGGGGTCCAGGCATAATTTTGAGCTGAGGCCACCCAGAAGTTTAGAGACAGCTCTAAGAGGATGGTGGGGGTGGCAATTAAAGGAGACAAAAAGTGGAAATCCTGCTTTGTGTTTCTAACAACTGTGAATTCATCCAAATGACTTTCCTGCTAACACGAACACAGTATAGGGAGATTGGGGGATTTGCTTTCTGAACCTAGATGTCACATTTCTGATTGGTGGATAGGATGGAGAATAAGCCTAATGGGAGAGTGAAGGTGGAGTTTACAGAATATCAGAGTGAGCAGGTCTTGTTTAGAAGACTGAGTAAGCAGGAGCTGAGGCCTGTGTGGGCTGAGGGAAGTTGATTGGAGAACCTTTGTGGATAGTAATGTGTAGATGATGATTGGTTGGTTGGGTGTTGTGGGGTGACGGACAGATGGAGGATTTAGGAGGGGCTGGTGTCTCTTGGAATGGCCTCACCAAGAACTGACTCAAACTTTGTCTTCGAAGTTAAAAAAATTCACGCCAAAATGTCGGCTGCAAGTGCTATGGATGACAATGCTAAGGCTATATATCAGCTAAGAATGAGAAGCATTCTTTCGAAGTGATCTCGCCTCATTTCACTGAGCTCAGGAATCCTCTGGTTTCTCTCATTATAGGGTCTTCGCGGTGATGTGGGAGAGAAGGGTTGCCCAGGAATCCCAGTAAGTACACTTTCGCTCCCAGTGTTCAGGGATACTTGTCAGGAGCAGGGTTGGTATGTCTCCACAGCCTGCATCACACAAATTGCCCGGTAAAATCAACTCTGAGGGAGTTCATTTAAATACTATGCTGTTTATTTCGTCCCAGTCTTTGCAATGTTATTTTCTAAAGTGTCAATAGTAAGATTCAGGTGCAGTGTTAAAATAACTCCATCGATAGTTGAACATTAACGGCGTCTCTGCCTCCTCCTGGAAAAATGAATTCTTAAATGTGTCAGACATGTCAAGGGACATGGTTTGGCTTTATAATGGTTTTATAACTCCATTAGAATTGAATCTCCAACTGTTATGATTCTGCTCTGTTCTGTCTTGTTTCTGCCATGCTTATTATGTTTCTGCCATTCCCTGTTATGTTTATGATCAGTTCTGTTAGGTTTTGCCATGTTCTGTTTAGTTTTTGCATTTTGCCATGTTTTCGTTTTTGCCATCCCCTTCCACTATTCTGTTAGATTCCGGTCCATGTCTTTGTTCATGCCCTGCATTGCACTTTGTCTCCCCTGTCTGGTCTCTTGTTAAGTTACAGCTTCTCCCCAGTCCTGCGTGTCACATGCTTAGGTGATTTCATGGTTTCTGGGTTTCAAACATTCCTTCCAATCTCGTTTGCTTCCTTCGCCTCTCTTTTCTATATTACTAACCAATACTAACAGTTTGTTGTTTTTGTTAAAGTTACTAACCCAAACTAACATTGTATATAATACTAACTTACTAACGAGCACTAGGGATTGTATAGCTGCACTTACTAATTGATTAACTAGCTCTCAGCACTCGCCCTGTTCTAGTCTCCGCCTCTTGCCTTCACTTTGTCTCTCCTGCAATTCAGCGGATCCTCCGCACCTGCTCCACTCTATCCTACCTCTCATTATCTGTGCACATTAGAACTCCCTAACCGGAGCTGTATGTTTTGTCATAGGTTGTCTCGTGTTCCCTGTCCGCGCTTTTGGCTTTTTGCCAATTTCATGTGATTAGGTTCTCCCTCATGTTCCCTCCTTTGTAATTAGTCTGATCCCTTCACCCGATCCTAATCATAGCATGTGACTTCCTTGAATGTATTTAAGCTGTCTTCTCACTGCAGTTCCCCGTCAGAACGTTTTCCCCCAAGTTTACCTGTGCTGCTTTCATTTCGCCTTGTACTCTCTGTGTTTATCTTCTGACTGGACCGCCCGACCTACGATTTTTGGATCTGCTCTTTTGTACTTTTGCCTGTACCTGTTTTTTGAACCCTTTTTGCCCGACTTTGAGTTTTGTGATTGGTGCCCTGGTTACGATTTGGATTTCGCCCTCCTGGATTGTGATTTTTGTCTTGTGGACTCTGTACCTTTGCCTTCTGCCCTGCGGGGGTTACCCCCCTCGTTCAATAAAGCCTCTTTTTACTGCAATCCTGTGTTCTCGCAACTGGTTCCAGAACGAATCCTCACACCAACCCCTCTCAATGACACCAACTCTCTTACGCAATTCATTCAAGTTGTGTCAATTCATATCTTTCCAGTGTCAATTTTACTCTATATTTAACACTTTTACATTACACTGGAAAATCAACCCTGAGAATTTTGCTTTGTACTTGTCTGTGTATTTGCCTGTCTAAGTCTGAAAATAACCAATTCTGCTTGCAATGTTGTCCTCTTGGTACATTACCAAACTTTCTGCCGTGCTACAAAAATTGTTTTGTTTGGCCGGGTGTGTGTTCACCTGTTTGTCTGTGTGCCTTTCTGTCCGTTCGTCTGCTCGCCTGTCTGGCTGTCTGACCATCATTTAGTGTTCCTGTCTGTAATATATTGTTACACATCCGCCTGTGTCCTGCTCCTTCAGGGTCGGCCGGGTTTCTCGACGCTGACCGCTGTTAAAGGTGACCCTGGGATTCCTGGTGGCGAGGTAGGGCCCCAACCGGAAAACTCAACAGTCTTGCATCAGCTCTGATGATGCCGGTGACTTTTTCCTCACATACACATCTGCTCTATTTTCAGGGGAAACCTGGCAAAGATGGCGACCGTGGACTGCCTGGATTTCAGGTGGAGAACTACACATGAATCCTCCCCTACATTTTGACTGTTTATCACCTCACCGAGCAAATGGATCCCGTGTCACGTGTCAAGCGCCTTCATCAGACAATTCTGGACAGTCAGCAAGTTCAGACACATCTCAAGCTAACTCAGCCCTAGACACATACCAGTAATCCATAAAAAATTCAACTATACAGTCCCAGCCTAATCTGCATGAATTAGAAAATTGCATTAAGTTACGCACAGTATATACTGATCCACATCTCGAGGGGAGGCTAGTGAGTGGCGCACATCCCCTTCTTTATTACCATTGGCTGCAATACGGATTTAACATAGCCCACTCCAGTTATGTCATTTTCCAGAGCCCAATCAAATTTTTACAGCTCTCATCCTTCAGTTCTGATGTGATGATTTTGTCCTTGACTCATACCTGCATTGGTCTGTATGTGCTGTTCAGGGCCTGAAAGGATACCGGGGAGTTCCGGGTGACCTGGGGATCCCAGGGCCAAAGGTCAGGGGTCAACATTTCTTCCTTTTAATACATGATTTTGGTCTTCATTTTCATTGTGACCAGAAGCTTGAGTGTGCTGAGTATTAGAGAAACAGAGAGAGAAGTGTGTGTGTGTGTGTGTGTGTGTGTGTGTGTGTATGTGTGTATGTGTGTATAATGTTCTGGTTTTATGTTTGTAGGGAGAGAAAGGTTTCACTGGCCCCCCAGGCCCTCCTGGGTTGGTGAGTTCTTATCCTTAATCTTAATCTTAAATTTATTCTTGAACCTTATCTTGTTCTAATTCTTATTCTCCATCTTATCTTATTTTAATGCTTACTATAAATTTCAAATTGCTATATGTCTAAAATTTGCTTTCATTCCTTTTCTAATTATTAGCCGTAATCATTTTTGAAATCTTATATAATTAATGAATTCATTGATTAATAATTTTTTGAAAATTAACTCCATTATTTAGCCAGAAAAAGCAAAAAGGTTTGTGGTACATTTTGATAGCAACAGTGTCAAATATGTAATAGTACATTTTCAAACATAATATTGAAAAAAAAAAAAAAATCACAAAATATAAAAATTTAAAATCAACATGACAGCCCATTTAAATAAAGAATCAGCATTTGGAAAAATGCAGAAACCAGCATGACGTTAGCCTCATAGCGTAATTGCCTAAAATAAGATAGGAAATTACACTGCTGCCTGTTCTTTCATGTTGGCTAAAAAATGTGTTTTTTTCCTTTTTTCTCAAACCTTAAAAAATGAGATAGCCTCATAGCATAATTGTAATTGCCTAACGATGTGAAAACACCAGGAAATGTGTTTTCTGAAAGTACTCAAGGAGCCTTGAGATTTGTTGAGATAATTCTTATTTTTATCCAGCACTGGCAGCAGCAGCACTTGCTGTGATAGTACAACGCCAATTCCAATAAAGTCGGCATGCCATGTAAAATGTAAATAAAAACATAATGCAATGATGTGCAAATCAAATAGAACATAGACAACATATCAGATGTTGAAAGTGACACATTTTACCAGTTCATGAAAAATATTAGCTCATTTTGAATTTGATGGCAGCAAAACATCTCAAAAACGTTGGGACAGGGCCATGTTTACCATTGCGTAGCATCCCCTCTTTTAACAACAGTCTGTAAACGTCTGGGAAATGAGGAGACCAGTTGCTGGAGTTTTGAGAAAGCAATGTTGTCCCACTCTTGTCTGATTTTGGATTCTAGCGGCTCAACAGTCCTGGGTTTTCTTTGCCAGATTTTCAGTTTTATGATGCGCCAAATGTTTTCTATTAGTGAAAAGTCTGGACTGAAGGCAGGTTATTTCAGCATCCCGAGTCTTCTACTGCGAAGCCATGCTATTGTGATGGATGCAGTATGTGGTTTAGCATTGTCTTGCTGAAATATGCAAGCCTTCCCTGAAAGAGATGGTGTCTGGATGGGACAATATGCTGTCGCAAAACCTCAATATACTTTTCAGCATTGATAGTGCCTTCCCAGATCTATAAGCTGCCCATGCCATAGGTACTAATGCAACCCCATACCATCAGAGATGCAGGCTTTTGAACTGTGCACTGATAACAAGCTGGATGATCCCTCTCCTCTTTAGTCCACACAACACAGCGTCCGTGGTTTCCAAAAAGAATTTCAAATTTTGATTCATCTGACCACAGAACAGTTTTCCATTTTGCCTCAGTCCATTTTAAATGAGCTTTGGCCCAGAGAAGACGGCGGCATTTCTGGATCGTGTTCACATATAGCTTCTTCTTTGCATGATACAGCTTTCACAGTGTTCACAGACAATGATTTCTGGAAATGTTCCAGAGCCCATGCAGTCAATTCCAGTGCAAAATCATGCCTGTCTTTAATGCAGCGCCGCCTGAGGGCCTGAAGATTATGAGCATCCAATATTGACCTTTGGCCTTGTCCCTAGTGCACAGAGATTTGTCCAGATTTTCTGATTCCTTTGATGATATTATGTACTGTCAATGGTGGGACATTCAAAGTCTTTGCAAATTTATATTGAGGAGCATTTTTCTAAAATTTCTCGACAATATTTAGATGCAGTTTTTCAAAGATTGGTGATACTCTGTCCATCTTTACTTCTGAGAGACTCTGCCTCTCTAACATGCTCTTTTCATACCCAGTCATGTTACTGACCAGAAACTAATTAGCCTAATTAGTTGCAAAATGCTCCTCCAATGGTTTTTTATTAATACCACTTACTTTTCCAGCCTTTTTTGCCCCTATTCCAACTTTTTTGAGACATGTTGCTGCCATCAAATTCAAAATGAGCTTATATTTTTCATGAAATGGTAAAATGTCTCACTTTTAACATCTGATATGCTCTATTGTGAATAAAATGTGGGTTTATGAGATTTGCAAATCATTGCGTTCTGTATGTATTTACATTTTACACACCATCCCAACTTTTTTGGAGTTGGGGTTGTCGCTGTGGATATAGGAAAAGTTTGTTTCCAAAATGCAATGAGTGCCAAAATTAAAAAAATTGAGAAAATACCATAGAGCGATAGCCCTGTGCTTCTTACGCATGGTGCAAAAATCTGTTTTTCGAAAATCATACTATAAGGTTTATTTTTTCATGGTCAAAGTTTGTGTTTCTCTATAACATGCAATAGGCGCCAACATAGAAAAAGCTGATTTACTCAAAAATGAGTAAAATGGATATATTGCGTTTTGGAAACAAACAAAAAAATACGTTAATGGGTTCTACCAAACCTGGTGGTTGGAAATGGGGAACACTGATCAAATCAGTCTGAATTTTATGGCCCTCGGTGAGCTTAGAGGACAAAAAGGGGTCAGAACTTATGAAACTGCCAAATCAGTGGCCTCCATCTCTGCTCTAAGAGAGAAAAACCATCCTGAAGGTTTTCTCCCCAACCAAAGCAAAGCACACATCATTTCCCAGTGAGAGATCTTGATTAGATACTAATTAGCTGCATCATGAGTGCTGAATTAGGTCTGGAGTAAAAACCCATGGGATGGAAGTTCTCCACAAACAGGGTTGGAGGACATTGCGCAATATCATCAGTTTGAACTTCACGCACATTGTTTTGTCGAGTCCGGCGCTTTGTTTTGTCTCGTAATCACCCCAGTATCACAGCCCTCACAGCTGAGTTCTGAGCTCCCTCTGCAGATTGCCTGTTATCTGTGTGGGAAAGTGCAGTGGCTCATCGCTGTAGTTTCAGGTCTTGGGGGTCAAAGGCTCCAGGTTCCCAATAATGCAGAGATGTGGGGCCCAAACAGCTGGTTCTGCACCTTAGCTGTGAATACTGTACATTTATTGTGCCATTATTCTGTGTTTGCATGTCATGACAAAATGATGTTGCTTATTTTTTATCAGTATATAAGTGAACGAGTGTGAAATTTTCAAATACCCTATGTACCAGAAAAGCAGGGTTAAAGGTTGTCTGTATGTTTTGAAACTCATGAGTTCCGCTGCCTGTAATCTTTCACTGTCACTTCATGATAGAATTTAATCCCAGGCAGACCGTGATGATTCACTTATTTTTTTTTTTTTTTTGTATTTACAATGTAGTCAGACTGAATACTCCTGTTCCCACACACAGGTGGATTGGGTTGGGGAGTTTAGCAAAGGCAGACAGGGACCACCTGGCCCCGCCGGACCCAAGGGCCCACCTGGCCGTCCAGGTACTGCATGATTTTGTTCTTAAGGATTGATGGCTAGATAGATAGATAGATAGATAGATAGACAGGATACTAAACAATGGTAAACCTGGCCCTATCCCAACTATTTTCAGATGAGCTGCTGCCATCAAATTCAAAATGAGTTAATATGTTTCATGAAATGGTAAAATGTCTCACTTTCAACATCTGATATCATGTTGTCTATGTTCTATTGTGAACAAAATGTGGGTTTATGAGATTTACAAATCATTGCATTCTGTTTTTATTTACAATTTACTCAGCATCCCAGCTTTTTTGGAATTGGGGTTGTAGATAGATAGATAGATAGATAGATCTCCTGTGTCGCTACCTTTAGATCATTAGCCTTTAATCCTACATTGCAGTCCATGTGGAAACTGGCCCCAACTTTGTATGATGAACCATAAGACCCTTTGGATAGAAGTTTCAGATAAAAATGTGTAATGTAGTGCAATGATTGGGGCACAACACTCAGGTGCTTCTTACTATCATAAACTATCAGCCAATCAGTGTCTCTCACTTGTTTCTTGTGTTTATTTCAGGAAATGTTGGTTCCCCTGGTCCACCAGGAGCTCCAGGTAATGACTATAATATCATTGACAAACCGGTCACCAAATACTGCATACACACACACACACACACACACACACACGCACGCACGCACACACACACACACACACACACACACGTTTGTTTTCATGTTTTGTGGGGATATTCTGTAGACTTCCATTAATACCTAACCCAAACCCTAACCTAAACTTAACCTTCTCCCAACCCTGACCTTAACCCCTAACCCAAAATTAGCTAAGTTTTTTTGTGGGGACCTGAAAGTGTCCTTACAAGTACAAAGAAATCTGGAATTCCATGTCTTGTGGGGACATTTGGTTCCCGCAAGGGTAGGTAAACATGGTACACACACACACACACACACACACACACACACACACACTCACTCTCTTTCTCCTCAGGCGGTAGATTTTCCCCAGGCCCTCCTGGGCTACCTGGACCTCCAGGTCAGATTGGTCCGACAGGAGAGAAGGGTGATTCAGACGGGTACATCCCAGGACCTCCCGGCCCAGATGGACTTCCAGGATTACCTGGCCTCCCGGGTGACCCTGGACCCCCAGGCCCCAGAATTGGTAACCCAAAATCATGACTTATTGTGTCCATGCAGCTAAGAGCCCTTACACCATAAGTGTCTGTACAGCTAAGGGTCCTTACTGCATAATATCATTACAGCCTAGAGTCCTCGCTGCTTGAATGTCCTTACAGCCCAGAGTCCTGTCTGTACACCAAAAGTAGTGCACTTATTGCCCAGTGTTCACTGGGCAAAAGTGCATGTACTTAATCTCTTTGAAGTTGAGCTACTTCTTATGTTTTGTGTTTCAAAAACTCTCACAAACTTTTCCATAGGGTCCGTAGTTTCAGATGCGGCAGTGATTATTACAACGTACATTACATTTGAATTTTTAGCCAAGAGACAAATTTCGGATTGCGCGCTGCAAAGGGTTAACCAGCTTAATTTTTCTGCTCCGTGAGTTTGCTCCGAAGAGCACTGTTGCAACCAATGACAGTCTGTAATTTCTGGCAAACTGCATGCGCCGTACTGGTCCAAATGTTAGGATTCAAGACAACAAACATGTTTCTTGCGTCATATTTGTTCTCTGTGCTTGTATTTTGTTGATTTTAGTGCGCAAACACTTTGAATAACGGGATGCTTGAAGTTAACACGCACATCATGAAACGCAATATCAAATATAGCAAATGAGTCTAAATCTCAGCTGGAATTCACCAGAAACCCACAGACGCCGCGGCCTCCGGGGATTTCAGATTGATATCCCTGCGTTCAATGTCTTTGCCCTGCAAATATAGGTGGACAGAGAGGGACTCCGGGACCTCAAGGGCCCAAAGGAGAGAAGGGCTTTCTGGGGCTACCAGGCGCACCGGGTGGACCTGGAGATCCAGGTTAGCACCTCCATTTTCCCTCGTGGTCTGACTGCAGTGTCATGTTTTAGGCCACACCCCTCCCAACCCCCCCTTCCCCCCTTCTTCCCCTGACACCTTTGCTAATACCTGTGGGACTTGCAATGGATTTTGCATAGATTATACTTTTGCATTGTCATATCTTTGTCTGGGATTTTAAGAGCCATTCCACGAGAGATTGACATTTGGTACGCAGTTGACCCCCCTGGAATTGAATGAAACTTGGCACATAGGTAGACACGGGTGTCTCACGGAAAAAGTCAAATTTTTAGGTCCGTATCTCACTTTGCCTGCCGGTAGCGCCACTTGGAAGCCATTAAAGTGGCTTAGTTTTGCTGTCAACACCACATTTTACATCAATGATCATGACTTAAGGATACACAGTCCCAAATATGTCATTTTTTTATCATGACCTGTGACATTTCAAGCCTGGATTGACATCAACACCACATCGGCGCCAAGTTGGGTAACTACGTTACTGAGCCAGAATTATTTGAAAAATAACAGTAAAAATTGAAAATGGGAATGGGAATAAAATACCAATCTAGAATAGTTTATTATGTGTTTACTCACAACAAGACTATAATTTTCAGTTAATATTCCCTTGGTATCTTGGTGGGTTAGTGCAATGGACAACCGGAAAGATGGTCAAAATTGATTTTGGTGCATGTTTGCAGTATATTTTCTCAGTTACCCATATATGCACTGTGGTGGTAAATGCCTTTTGTTGTGCTTTTGGAACTCTATTTTCAGGAATACCAAGCATTTCTTTGGTAGTATCTGCACTTTCAAGCTAGACGGAGCCAGAGTTGGAGGAAAACTCAAAATGGACCATTTCATTGCAGATTGTGGCTGTGTTCAGGTGGCATCATTTTGTTTACCCAGCAAGATAGAGATCTGAAATTCTCGGGATACACAGTCTCTTTGGGGTACATTACAGCATTAATAAAACCTCTATGGTAGTATTTTCAGTGTAGATTATATTCAACATCTAAAGTCAGAAAATTTCACCCCCAGGGGACGCTGTATGCTGGATACAAGTACTGGCTATCCCCAGCAATGTACCAAAGAATTTTTTTTAAATTGTGATGCACACAGCTAGTTTTCTCAGAAAATGAAGAGTTTGGTTTGGTACTATGCTGGGTAGATAGCTTCCTGATTAAAGGTGGCGCTTTAAAGAGCTAAAGTTCTACTAACCTAATATTCCGTATTCCCAGACATGTACCAAAGTTCTGTCTTTTGAAATATATGAAGAACATGCACAGCTATACATAAAATTTGTAATCCCTTTGGTATAAAAGAATATTGGTTATAAAGTGGTGGTGATTGTGAGCGTTACAAACACACAACACATGCACTATTACCAATTACGGGTACAGCGCAGTCAGAAATGTACAGCAAGTTATAAAACATGACCAGTCCAAAAAAAATAAAATAAATGCCAAAAAACAACTAATGTAGAAGGGGTATCACCACAGACATGCATCAACAGTATACATACACTTGTATAAAATAATGGTCCATAATTTGAACTCTGAAACAAAATCTTAGTCACACAACCGTGTACATGAAGACAGAATGTTTAGTACAAAAGTTAAAACTGTTTAATGCTTTTCATGTTATCCAAAGTAAAATGACGTCAACCGAGCATGTGACTAGCTCTATCCCCTAGTCTGTTTTTGGAATTGGACTGTGGGTTAGCAGCACCTGGTGGTGCGCGTTAGAGGTGCTCCTTGGCCTTGGCCCTGAGCAGCTGTCCAAGGCCTTCTTCATTCGATCAGGGTCGATGTTGCCCTTGGAGCTAGTTGAGCCCTAGGCAAGCCCTACTACACTAGATCCTGGGTCTCTACAGGGCAGTTTACGGCCCATTGATAGTGAGCTTGTCTGTCTCTGAATTAAATAGCTGGCTACAGCCTATATGACACAATAGTTGCGTCAACACCCATGGCTTGGTACGCACCAAAATGGGAAGTCTGAAAAAGAAACCCCTCCCTCCCACCCAGCGGGCATCCTGTAGGCTAGACATCATGGGCTGGTGTTAGGAATGAGGGCATGCATGTTATCACTACAAATCAACTAGAGATGTGACGTTCGCGAACGAGTCGAGTCTTTAGAACGGCTCTTTTAAGTGAACGATGAGAACCGATTCGCAGTTGCGAGCCAGTCGTTTGCGAGCCATTCTTATATGCAAATTGCCCACGCTGCCTTCATGTGTCACCTGTGTGCCCCATGAGTCTGAGTTGTCCACGCTGCCTTTACGTGAACCACTAATGACATCTCCGAGTTTGAGTTGTCCACAGCACGCTCAATTCACGTGAACGCAGCTATATATGCGCAGCTAACTTAGGGGAGGAGAATATTAGCGAACGCCGCCCGACTGGACTGAAGACATTTGCTGCTGTATCTGTTCTGATGTGGATTCGAGTCAGGAGCTGAGCTCCTGTTTGTAAAGTAGTTCAGGTGTACAAACACCAGGTAGGGTAGTACAATTTTACATTCACATTTTTATTATGTCCTCGTTTTTAATCTAGTTTTATATATATATTCTTATTTAATATTTTTATATTTTTTCTGTATTGTTAAAATGTTCTTGTGTAGAAAATTTTCCAGTAAAGTTGTTTAGCATGGAAGTTATCTGTAGCCTGTGTAGTTTTTATTGTGCCTCAAAGTTTTATCGGTGAGGGAAAATTCAAAATAGTGATCTCACTGTCAAAGCATGGGGATATGGCACCACCTTATGGAATGTTTACAATGAAAACACAAGCCAAATGAAATTCTAATCAATATTTCAGAATAATTCCCACCAATAGAGTATATATTCGTGGGATGTGTAAGTTTGAATTATTCTGATCTAAATCTTATTACTGCTACCAGTGATCTTTTCCTTGTTAAAACGAGTTACCCCTGGTTGACTTCCAGAAAATAAATCAATATAGCAAGGAGCCAGTCTTTTGAACGACTCTTTGAAAGGAACGGCTCCTCAAGATCCGCCTCCCTTCAAAGAGCCATAAATCCCATCTCTAAAATCAACTGCCCTTATCTTGGCTGGCTGCTGCTTGTTTGCTACGAACTCTATGCTCTTTTTCAGGACAACCACTCGCTTGACGTGACTGCTGTGCCCTTTTTCTGACCCAAGCACCCTGCCCTTAGGAAATCCTAGAATTAACACTGAAGCCTGCTCATTAATTCTAATAGCAAAGGAAAAATGCTGAGCATTTGTGATTTTTTTGAAAATGCACCAACACTACAAAACTGTACACTGTCCTGGTTACTGGTAAGATTCTTACATGTTCATACAATCAGGGGTGGAGTGGCCATCAATAACACTTGGTGTCGCTCTACATCTCACTCATGGTTGCTCGAGTGTCAGACTCACTCTCATCAATCCAGCCTACTGATTTTTGTTTAGCCTCCTATCTTGATCTAATTCTTTTTATTCAGACGTTACATAACTTTCATGACCACAAATATAAAATTTACTGTTATAAAATTTGTTTGTTCAAAAATTAATGTAGAACGGTCAGAGCAAAGCCTCTTGGGAAATGGAAACTGCGTATCTCTCTGCGTTTATCCAATGAACGTAGGGGGATGAATGAGGGGCCGTCAGACAGTGAGAAAGCAGGCAGGTTGAAGTAGCGGATTTTTTTACACTCGAAGATGGAAGGCAAGAAGAGAAAGGAGAAAGAAGGGGCCGAAAAAGGCCAGAACGAAGAAGAAGCGGATGCTGGAGGAGGGTGCATCAAAATGGTCAAAAATCACGGATTTATTGCGAAACAACCAGGCGTCAACTAGTGATGCAGGTGAATTGACAGGAAAACAGTTAGCTCAAGGCTTGACGTTATTACTAGGCACGAATTAGCATAACATTACAGCTGAGTTCTTCATAGTTCCTCCTCAGCGGGGGCGGTGTCATCACGGCGGCTACTACGGCCACCTTGCCCCTCACTCTCTTTTTTCTCTCCTCTCGTCCGCTCCAAACCCGTCTGCATCTGCACCGCGATTACGGACCAGAGTGGTTTTCCACACACACAGCTGTCATTTAACTCGTGTCAGAATAACAACACTCTCAGCACAGATCAGTGGGCGCAGCAATCTACCAGCTGTTATTTTACTGATACTGAAAACATTTGATTTTGTCTTAAAAAAGTATTTTTCAATAAATAAATAAATAATAATAATCTAATGCGTTTTTTTCTTGATTGATTAGATTTTGGCAATTTGGCCTATGTTTAATCACATCTAGAGGACATACAATTATAGAAATTGCATGGTTTTGGTGATGTAATTAGTTTTTCCTTAAATCTGGGTCTTCATGCAGATTAAAAAAAAAGATGGTGGAGGGGATGGGTTGGGCCAGTGGTGGGCCGGTGGTGGTCGGGTGCGGTCAGAATTTTCCTGGTGGATTTTGGTGTCCCACTCCGCCCCTGGACACAATGCTACAATCACAACCAGCATTCTTTCCCAATTTACAACTAACCCAGCTTTAAACCGAAGTGATTACAACTTTCGTGCACAACTGTGAATGTACTTTATTTTTGTCAAAAAACAGAATTGTGTTATATGTCTGGGAATATGGAATATTAGGTAAATAGAAGTTTTGCTCTTTAGAGTGTCACCTTTGTTCAGATGGATATCCACCCAGCATAGAGCCAAGCTAAACTCTTCATTTTCAGAGAAAACTAGCTGTATGTATCACAATTCAAAAACAATTTCTTCGGTACATTGCTGGGGATAGTCAGTATTTGCATCCAACCTAAGGCGCCCCCTGGGGGTGAAATTTTCCAGCTTTTGATGTTGAATATCATCTACACTGAAAATACTACCACTGAGATTTTACTAATGCTGTAACGTACCCCAAAGGGACTATGTATCTAGAGAATTTCAGATCTCTATCTTGCTGGGTAAACAAAACAATGCCGCCTAAACATAGGCACAATCTGCTATGAAATGGTCCGTTTTGAGTTTTCCTCCAACTTTGGCTCCGTCTAGCTTGAAAGTGTAGATCCTACCAAAGAAATGATTGATATTCCTGAAAACAGAGCTCCAAAAGCACAACAAACAGCATTTATCACCATGGAATGCATCTGGGTTACTGAAAAAATATACTGCAAACATGCACTGAAAATCAATTTCGACCATCTTTCTGGCCATCCGCTGCACTAACCCAGCAAAATACCAAGGTACTATTAACTGAAAATGATAGTTTTGAAGTGAGTAAACACATAATAAAGCATTCTTGTTTGGTATATGTCTGGGATATTATTTTATTCCCATTTCCATTTTCAATTTTTACTATTTCTCAAGTAATTCCGGCTATAACACAGTTACCCAGCTTGGCGCTGATGTGGTGCTGATGTCTATTCAGACTAGCAGTGTCACAGGTCATGATAAAAGTGTAACTCATCTGGTACTGTGGACCCTTAAGTCATAATAATTAATGTAAAATGTGGTGTCAAAAGCAAAACTAAGCCACTTTAGTAGCTTCCAGGTGGCGCCACCAGCAGAAAAAGTGAGATACGGACCTAAAAATTTGGCTTTTCTCGTGAGACTACCATATCTACCTATGTGCCAAGTTTCATTCAATTCCAGGGGGGTCAACTCCTCAACTTCTTCAAAAAGTGCCATTTTCTCATGGAATGGCTCTTAATACGTTTTCATGCAGGCTTGTTTTCAAGTTATTTTGACTAGAAGAGTTTGCCGGTTGAAACCTCAGAATACAGTTAACACAATAAAATCAGGGGTAGCTGTTGTGCCCTTAATGTTGACCTCAAACCCCACATTACTTTGGGGCAGGGGCAGTAGGGGGTCGGCCCTGCTTAGTCCAATCAGCAGTGAATCACATCAGATAAAAGCATCAGCAAATTAACCGTAATGTTAATGTAATGTTCTGATCTGAGTGTTCTGTCCACGGCAGGGGAGAGGGGCAGTTCCTGCTTCTGTCCGGTCAACGGAACCCAAAACCCCAGCCCAACAGGACCTCCAGGGCTACCAGGACAACCCGGTACCACCTCTCTCACAATCTAACACTCAAATCTGTGACAGGAAATGATAAGTAGCATATTCAGGACAGGAAGTGTTTCAGACAGGAAGTGTCCAACATATAATAATCTTTTAACATGTTTCACAAGAGGATGTAATTTTAACTGGACAGGAAATGACTAGAGTAGAGGTGGACAAATCCCCTTCTGAGAGGCCACAAAATGCTGCTATACATCATTTTTACTTCATCCCACGGAGTGGGTGTGAAGTACTGTTTTTAGCAGCTCTGTATGTTTGTTTTTTTGTTAGTTTGTTTGTTTGTCTGTCTGTTTGTGTTTTTGCACTTTGCGTGAATGGGTGAAGTCTGCCATCTAGTGGCTCTGCGTGCTTGTTCGTGTTTCCGCACTTGCCAATATTTGCGTGAGTGGGGTGAAGTCTTCCATCTCTGATTGCCTTGTTTCCTCCTTGTGTGACAGGGCAATTAAGGCTGATTATTGCACAATTTATTTACGTCCATTGTATGATTCCCAGTGTCCCCAGAGGTCAATAATTTTGTTGTGAAAGCAAATGAAAAATTCTTTCTTTTTTCCCCATCTCAGGCTTCGATGGACTTCCTGGTCTGAAAGGGGACGTGGGCATCAAAGGACTCACAGGTCCCACAGGTCCCCCAGTGAGTTCCCCAATTCCACCAACAGTTGATCGTGTTAAACTCTATGGTGGATTTGCAACGTCTGTCTCGTTAGCAATGGTGCAATTTCTATGTTCGTTAGTAATGTAGTGTATCTCTGTGGTGTTTGTTAGCGATGTAATGTATCTCTATGGTGTCTGTTAGCGATGTAGTGTATCCCTATGGTGTCTGTTAGCAATGTAGTGTATCTCTGTGGTGTTTGTTAGCGATGTAGTGTATCTCCATGGTGTCTGTTAGTGATGTAGTGTATCTCTATGGTGTTTGTTAGCGATGTAGTGTATCTTTATGGTGTTTGTTAGCGATGTAGTGTATCTCTATGGTGTCTGTTAGCGATGTAGTGTATCTCTGTGGTATTTGTTTGCGATGTGGTGTATCTCTATGGTGTCTGTTAGCGATGTAGTGTATCTCTATGGTGTCTGTTAGCGATGTACTGTATCTCTATGGTGTCTGTTAGCGACGTAGTGTATCCCTATGGTATTTGTTAGCAATGTAGTGTATCTCTATGGTGTTTGTTTGCGATGTGGTGTATCTCTATGGTGTCTGTTAACGATGCAGTGTATCTCTATGGTGTCTGTTAGCGACGTAGTGTATCTCTATGGTGGCTTTTGTCTGTAGGGCCCAGATGGCAGACCAGGTCTTCCAGGCCTCCCTGGGCAGAAGGGGGAAGGAGGTGTGGGCCTCAGGCCAGCAGAGAAAGGAGACAAAGGTTCTCCTGGATATCCAGGAAGAGCAGGTCCACACGGAGCACAGGGCCCCCGTGGACAGCCCGGGCCCCGAGGCCAACGGGGCCCCAAGGGCAATTCGGTTTGTCCCTTCTCTGAAAATGCAATATGTATATGCTTGTTGATTTTGTGGAACATAACCTTCTTCTAATAATATTGTTTCTGATTTACAGTTTATTGGTAGACTCATACCAGCTCACCTGCAGTTAACTGGTGCACTGGTCATTAGGAATGGGTTGCCTAATGCCACAGAGTGCTTATTCTAAATTTGGTATATTGTGGAGACTGGTTGTGTTTTTTGACATAAGGGAAAAACTTTTGTCAAGGTCACACTGAGGTACAGGATGGTGATTGGCTGTATTAATCATCATGACATTGCTGCGATTTGTCGCTATTGTCTCAGCACGAGCTGACAGGCTGGAAGGGGGAACGGGGCCTACCGGGACCACCTGGTCGTCAAGGAGACCAGGGATTTGCGGGAGTACCCGGGGTGCCAGGTTTTGGGCCGCTAGGTTTTCCAGGACAGAAGGGCAATCAAGGGGTAGATGGTGCCCTGGGCACACCTGGGCCACCAGGTATGAGTGTGGGACGAGTGAGTGAACACGTACACCAGGGATTTTGGCCCATACGCACAAAACATAAATGGTTATACAAGGCATTTGGACAGTAACAGTTTTGGTCCTGTATTCCCGCAAACTGGACTTGAAAACAAATGTGTTGAAGTAGAGAATGTGATGTGTGGGTATTTACGGCTGCATCCACATCGTGTTAGGTAGGCAGCCAGTCTTGTAAAGTGCCATTTTTATGATATACATATGGACATCACTGCACATTCAACAATGAATTCGTTTCAGAGAATTACCTAAATGAATTAGTACAGATTTCCTAATGAGGGATCCAAAATTTGATCATTGACGGCTCTTCCTGTTCAAACTGGGCATACTGTCATCAGTTGAGCCTTAAGGCAATCAGTGATTGAAATCAAGCACAGAAGTCTCGAAAAATTTCTGCAAACTTAATGAGAATTTTTTGAAGAATCCTGGCAATTTTTCGGAAATTTCTGGAATATTTTGTCTTGGAGTTTCTATGCCTGAATATTACCAAAATAAATTTCTTCCCCATCTGAAAGTCGTAGGGACTGTGACACTCAAAGGGAGAGCAAATTCCTTATCTTAAATGCCCCGGTGAGCAAAGGCAGCAATTTAGATGTCTCAGAGGCATGGAAATCTTGGTTAAAAAGACTCTCCATGCTACATGTTAGCCTAGTGATGACAGTGAATAAAAGCCAATGGACAAGGCGCTAATCAGCTTTTTTAGCCTTGTTCCATTGACTTCTATTAGTTGCCGTCACAAGGTTAGCATGTAGCATGGAACGTCCCTTTGAGAAAGTTTGCGGCAAAATGACTTTAGTTGTTTTCTCACCGATATAACCAGGCGAAATCTCGTTAGATTAGAAAGGTGTTACTTTTCTGCCTGATTGCTGGATGTAACTGATATTTTGTTCGCTGAGGATCTGTGAAGACTCAGTGAATGCCATTGCTCCATCCTCAGGCCAAAAAGGGGAACCCGGCTGTACTGTGACGACCAGGGGAGACCCGGGCCCTAAAGGATACAGCGGTGGTTCGGGTATACCTGGTCCACCAGGTGAGTGAGCACTGTTTTTGCTCTGCATTGGAGTCGGATTATAGCTGGTATTTGATTGGAATGGTCTTATGTACAACCCCAGTTCCGAAATAGTTGGGACAAAGTGTAAATTGTGAATAAAATCAAAACGCAATGACTTTCAAATCACACCAGCCAGTAGTTTATTCACAATAGTACAGAGACAACATAGCAAATGTTGAAACTGAGAAATTTTACAATTTTATCCACAAAATGAGCTCATTTCAAATTTGCTGGCTGCTACAGGTCTCAAAAAAGTTGGGACAGGGGCCTGTTTACCATGGCGTAGCATCCCCTCTTCTTTTTAACACAGAGTGGAAGCGTCTGGGCATTGAGGAGACAAGTTTCTTGAGTTTAGCCATTGGAATTTGATCCCACTCTTGTTTAATACAGGCTTCCAGCTGCTGGAGAGTCTTGGGTCTCCTTTGACATACTTTTCGTTTAATTATGCGCCAAGTGTTCTCAATCGGTGAAAGATCAGGACTGCAGGCAGGCCAGTTCAGCACATGGACTCTTCTACTACGAAGCCATGCTGTTGTAATAGCTGCAGTATGTGGTTCTGCATTGTCCTGCTGAAATACACAAGGCCTTCCCTGGAATAGATGTTGTCTGGAGGGGAGCATATGTTGCTCTAAAACCTTTATATACCTTTCAGCATTCATGGTGCTTTTTAAAACATGCAAGTGTCCCACACCATATGCACTAATGCATCCCCATACCATCAGAGATGCTGGCTTTTGAACTGAACGCTGATAACAGGAGGGGTGGTCTTTCTCCTCTTTAGCCCAGAGGACACAACGCCCATGATTTCCAACAAGAATGTCAAATTTGTCTGACCACAGGACACCATGCCACTTTGCTACAGTCCATTTTAAATGAGCCTTGGCCCACAGAACACGGCGACGCTTCTGGATCATGCTCAACAATGGCTTCCTTTTTGCATGATAGTTTTAGGTGGCATCTGTGGATGGCATAGCGGACTGTGTTTACAGACAGTGCTTTCTTGAAGTATTCCTGAGCCCATTTAGTAATGTCAATGACAGAATCATGCTGGTGAGTGATGCAGTGGCATCTGAGGGCCCGAAGATCACGGTCATCCAGTGAAGGTCTTCGGCCTTGTCCCTTACGCACAGAGATTTTTCCAGTTTCTCTGAATCTTTTGATGATGTTATGCACTGTCGATGATGAGACCTTCAAAGTCTTAGCAATTTGACATTGAGGAACATTGTTTTTAAAGTATTCCACAATTTTTTTACGCAAGCCTTCACAAGTTGGAGAGCCTCTGGCCATCTTTACCTCAGAGAGACTCAGCCTCTCTTAGACATCCCTTTTATAGCCAATCATGTTACACATCTGATACCAGTTAATGTAATTACTTGGTAAATATTCTTTCAGCTGATTCTTTTATATATTAATTGCTTTTTCAGCCCTTTTTTTGCCTATGTCCCAACTTTTTTGAGACCTGTTGCAGCCAGAAAATTTGAAATAAGCTCATTTTGTGGATAAAAATGTAAAATGTTTCAGTTTCAACAATTGAAATGTTGTCTATGTTTTATTGTAAATAACATTGGCTCACGTGATCTGAAATTTATTGCATTTTGATTTTATTCACAATTTACACTTCGTCCCAACTATTTAGGAATTTGGGTTGTAAACTCCTTGGCATTGACAAATGTAGTGATGACTGGGCACACTGCTGCAACTGTGACCAGGGTGTACATCTTAGCAGGATTTCTGTAGAGCACAGGGCCCCATTTCATAAAGGTGGATTCCTAAACTAGCTAGATAAGCGATTAAAATCTGGAACCCTGACAAATCTGGAACATGGACTTGAGTAAACTGGGCTAACTTGGTCAAATGAGCCCTGTAGTTTCACTTGTCTAGATTTGTTTACATGGTCGAAATATCCAGTGAACATTTTTTGAACCATTAGCAGTCTGTGCTTTCTCTCAGAAAAGGAATGCGCACTAATTTATTGGAGATGTTTGAAAAATAAAATCATACATTTTGTCACAGCAAAAAATTTTTATTGGAGCATCTGAGCGTGAATATGTGACCGTACACTGTGAAACTTCTTCAGTTTCTTGAATTTACAGTTTCAGGATATTGCAGTGAATTATGCGTTTTTGGTTTTGCAGGTCCTGGCATCGGACAGCCTGGGGCTCCAGGTTTACCTGGTTTGCCGGGTGTTAAGGGGGAAAAAGGTACACCTGGAGCACAGCTAGTTATCCCAGGAGAGAAAGGTGAGCACTCTGACCTCTGACCTCACAATGATACGCCATCTATACAGTCAGACCACTTCCTGTATGAATTGAATCTTTTATTCGTTCAGCCATGTATGCGTATGTGTATGGTTGCGTCCCTTGTGTGTGCGTGTGTGTGTGTATTTGTGTTTGGGGGGGTCTCCGGGAACAAGCACATCGCTGAGGCAGGTTTGTTTCCTGAGACAGAATGTACTTCCGGGACCAGATCTATTCCTGTGATAGATCCGATTCCTGAATGAGATCTAGGCTGCATCCGAATAGTCCTTTTTTTTTACCTCGGAAAGTTCCTAACTCCTAAAAAATTATCCGGAAATAATTACATGGCAGTCATGATAAGAGTATTCAAATTCTTTAAATGTTAAGGAAAGGTGTCTCAGTGCTTCCTAACTTACCTCATTTAGCTTAGGGTTACCAGAACCATTCTTTTCAAAAAGAAAGGAGATAATGCTATATTACAATTCTGCGCAGCAGCAATATTTAAAGCGGCGACCATTCATCCGGCCAATAGCGTAAAGTAACGTATATGATGGGCAGGGGTCTCATGATCACTTTGCCTAATGTATGTGCATTCGGATTCTCTAATTAGCGCGGTTGTCTTCCTAAGCCGTTAGGAATTCCCTTTTACTCCTTCCCTTTACCTTAGGATGTTTCCCACAAAGGTTAAAGAAAAGTGGTCAGGAATTAGTGGATAGGATGTAATTTTTTGACTATTCGGATGCAGCCCTACTTCCTGTGACAGATCTACTTCCTGTTCTGCAGGTGACAGAGGCCCTCCTGGCCCACCTGGGGTACCTAGGGTGGGGCCACCTGGACTGCCAGGCATTCCTGGACCCCTTGGATCTCAAGGGGAAAAGGTCAGATCACCCTGACAAATAGGCCGACTGCTTGCTGGCTTTATTTGGCTAACTGTCTGTCCATTCTCAGTTTCGTGAACAGACGAGGTCAAATGTTCCACCTGGAATGAATTTTAAGGCACTGTTTAAGTCTTCTGTCATGGCAAACTTCTCTGAATGACGAGGACTACCTGAATTCTCCTATTTAGCCTATATGACCCGCACCTGTCGCTGCCACACAATAATGATGAAATAGACATGGAAATAAAGCACAACTTTGATCACTGGCAGTGATGCAACTGACCGTGTGACATTTGGGTCAATCAACTGCCGACAGAGGAGCGTCTGCATATTTGAAAGCTGCTTTCGTACGGTTCACGCTGCAGGGTTGCATGTACTCCACTGAGAGATCTGAAAACAGCCCTTCTGTGGGTTCATCTCTATAAAATGGGTCCTTCAAACAAAAAAGTTCTGTCTTGTTTTTTGTGCACTGGCATCTGAAGGCAGCATGCCTTGTGTCCTCAGGGTGGTGCGGGATGTGGCTCCCCGGGGTCCGTGGGCGTACCTGGGCCCCGAGGCCCGAGTGGAGGCCCTGGTGCCCCGGGAGATTTTGGGCCAAGGGGCCCTCCGGGGCCTACTGGGGGACCAGGCCGAGATGGATCACCAGGAGAGAAAGGTGACATACTGTATAAATGGGACGCTGACAGACATGGACGTATATTTGAAATACGCTGATCTTCAGCTGTGCACAAACCACACTCACTTCTATAGTACAGAAGTCTCCAGAAGTGTTTGGTGCATATCGCTGTCTACAGACACATACACTCACACAGACGTACAGACAGACGCACGCAGACACATGCGCACATTCACACAGATTCACATGCACAAACAGACACACAAGCACAGACATACACACGCTAATCTCTTGACTTTCTCTGCAGGAGAAAAAGGCATTGCTGGGGTTCCAGGCTTACCTGGGCTTCCAGGTGCCAGCCAAATTGGACTTGCCGGTCCTCCGGGTCCTCCGGGGCCAAGAGGACCGTGCGGTTCTGCAGGTATGTACCCCTTTCTCTCTCTCGCTCTTTTCTCTCACTCTCTCTGTCACATACGCACCCTCTCTCACCTGGAAAATATTTACAGATAATCAAGTCGGAAAGCTTCGCTTCATTTGACAAGTGAAATTTTTCAAACTCGATTGTCATATCTTTAAATGAGTCAAAAAAGTCTCACCTTACTGGCAATTTTTTTTGTCTAACTTATACCAGAAAAATATGACAGACAGGATTCAAAATAGATCTAAAACACTTTCTTGGGTTTGACTCATTTTCAGTTTTTGCTGTGCTGAAGCCCCTGTTGACCTTCAAAGGAGAGAAATCAGTGGGGGAGAAAAAAAAATGCATATCGCATTTCTTTTGTGTTCAGTCCTTACACCTATTAGATGCTGCTCTTGTATCTTCCTCTGTGGTACTTGCAAACAAACATTTGCTTCTCCTCAATGCTGCTTAATTCCTATAACTTTTTAAAGATTTTCAATTTACTCATCACCTGTGTCTCATGAGTGGAGGTGTGACTCCTGTGTACTGCCGGCACATTAAACATGGAGTGGAGTGTTAGCGGAGTGAAGGATGGTCTTCACATAAATTGGACTGGATTCACTGTGTTCTTTGTACTCCGTCTCAGGGTCTCGAGGGTTTACGGGACGGAGGGGCGACCCGGGCCCTTCAGGGTTCGGCCTGCCCGGACCCAAGGGTGAGACGGGTCCACCAGGGGTTTCCTTACCCGGCGACCGAGGACCGTTCGGATCGAAGGGGGTCCGAGGGTCCCACGGCCTTCCTGGACTTCCAGGTAATGTGAGAACTGGTCAATAGCTACAATACTACAGGTTATGATCATGGAACCAGTTCCCGTATCAGAATGCTGGTGTTTGGAATATAATCCATGGATGGGTTTTGAGCCTGTCCCATGTCACTATTCAATATTACTGTACTCTGCTTGTAATCTCCCACACAGATAAAGTAGAAAAAATCTGTTTTGTTGTGATTTCTCAGGCCCTCGGGGAGATCCCGGAATCCCAGGTCCATCTGGATATGGACCTGATGGAACTCCTGGAATTGATGGACCACCTGGACCAAAAGGTCAGACTATCAATTTCTCCAGTGATTAGTTTGCCTCGTATTAATGAAATGTAGGGATGTTGGGAATGGTCGCGATGATGATGATGATATTGATAAAGATAAATGTTGATTGTAATGATAATGATTCTTATGATGGCGATGGTGATATTGATAACAATGAAGATGATGGAAACGATGATGATGATAAGGATAATGATTGTGACACAATCATCAATATCCTCATGAAGATGATGATGATGATGATGATGATAATAATGATGATGCTAATTTGATGCAGCTAATGTTTTAAATGTGTCCTTTTCTTCAGGTTCTCAGGGCCTGGTTGGGTCTGAGGGGGCCAGAGGAGCCCAGGGGCCACAGGGAGATCCCGGGGTCCCAGGAACACCAGGGGCCATGAGCATTGTGGTGGGGGACCAAGGCGACCCCGGGCCCCCAGGTACTGCTAATACTCCTGGGGCCTCAAAACAAAGTATCTGGCGCTCTGGCAACCTGCCTACCAGTGTTTTCAGCTTCAGTCGCTCATTGAGTTTTTCCTGGCTCTCAATTATTGTAAATATCACCAATATGAATATCTACCCTTGGGGAGACCAACAATATAATTTACTAAACGAGGAGCTGGTTTACAATATTAAAATATGAGCAACACTTGTAACGGTATTCAGGCATCAAGGAGCAAGTGGCAAAATACAATCCCGGACCGTCTGCATGAGTGGGACGCCTGTTTTTGCCATTTTAGAGCAATCTGTCTCAAAATGAGAACACAATTATGACCGTGAGAAAACATATTAAACATCTGCGAACATACTGCTCAAAATATCGGAAAAGGTAGCGACAGAAGTAAAATAAAAGCTGCTAAAAAAGTTTGAAAGAAAGGATAGGTGAAACGAAAGAGTAAAATTGTGGGGAAGAGTAAGTGTGAGCTCTCCCTGCAGTGTTACAGAGGTGAAGTCAGGCTAGTGCAGTTGAAAGTCTTGACTTATTGCCGAACATGTTAGACATGTCAATATAAAGCTTTCAGGTCTGGTTGAGCTCCTATTTCTTATCTACTCGACCAGAATAAGGTTTTTGTACACTTTATTTGTTTTTTGTTCACATTGTTAGTGAAATATGAGCATTTGTATCAATTGTAAACCGCCTCAAATTGTAAACAGTAAAAGTGTGAGGTTAAGAAGGATTTCCTATTTCTGAGGACGCTGGTGCACATCTTGGACTTTGTAAAGATACTTTATTCAGCAAAATGAACTGGTAAATGTAATATTTCCAGCAAGGGAGGTAAAATCAAGGTAATTTGGGACAAATTGGACCGAAAAAATAATGAGGAAAACAACTCACGAGCATCTGTGGGAACCTGCTGGGTGTGGACATTGAAAAACACATGATTGTCCTTGTTAAAAATGTCATGAATATGCCTGGAAGATAAGGGAGACTATTTTGATGAATAATATTCTGACTGGCGGCACTGGTGGGCGTGGTGCATTGCTTGATTCTGGCTCCCTACTGATCTGTGATAGGTCATCCCGGGCCGACTGGTCCGAAAGGGAATGCGGGTCACCCAGGACCCTGTGGAAGAGACGGGAAGAATGGGTTACCGGGAAGGAATGGCGCACAAGGTCCCTGCCTGTACTCATATGTGTGAATGTGTGTGAGCGCATCAGTGTATGCTTGAATGTTTGTCTGTACGCATGTGTAAGCATGTATGTACAGACAGGTGACAAATTAAAGGAAAAACCTGAATAAATGTGGGGATAAACATAGCGAACATAGATGCTTCTGTTCATCTCCCAGGCATGGTTTTGGTCCACTCATCCCCTTGAAGGCTGGAGGTTCACTGTAAATCCATGCAGAGTTATTCTGTGTGATCACCTTTATATCGTATGATGAAGCATTCATACCATGATGGGAGGGGTCTCTCCAGGATGACAATGGCCCAAACCCCACTGGGCACAAGGGGTCACTGAATGGTTTTAGATGTATGAAAATGATCCTAGCATACGCCGCCATCTTCGCAGTCACTTGACTTCACACCAACTGAACTCGTGAGAGATTTTGGAAGAGCATGTTAAACAGCTCTCTTAAGCTGGGGACACACTACAAGATTTTCAGTCTTTGTAGATTTTGAAAAGACTTGGAGCACACACTACACAACTGGCTTCAGCAGATTCTAGTAAAGACTGGGGATCACACATTTAAGGACTGCAGCAGATGAGGGATCACACACACACACACACACTACACAACTGCATCCAGAGTCGGCTCAAAAAATTCAAACATGTTTGAATTTCGGCGACTGAAGTCGGGCGGAGTCTGTTCACCTCACACACTTGCTGATTCCAGTCTGCACCACATCACACACTAACAGATTCTGCGCTGACTTGTCATGACGACTGTCCCCAACTAGAGCAGACTGGCGCAGACTAACCCCAACCGCAAATAGTGGGTAAAATCTGGCCAAAAATCTTGTAGTGTGTCCCCAGCTTAAATCGCCATCATCAAAACACTAAATGAGGGAATATTTGGTGGAAGAAAGGTGCTGCATCCCCTCAGTGAAGCTGCACATTTCTTACGTACGCCAAGGCGTGTTGAAACTGATCTGTCAGCCTGTGGAGGCCCAACACCTTAGTGACACTGTTAGTGTTCATTTTTCCATTAATTTTCCACCTTTCGGAAGGTATGCCCAGTTTGTGAAAGAGCGTATTATTTTATGTCTGTTTTAATTTTCTCTCTGTGCTATATGTGTTTGTTTTCGGAAGAGTGAGAGAGAGAATTTTGGTGTGTGTATGTGAGTGTGTAAGCGAGTATCAGTGCAGGTCTGTTTGAATATTTGTGTGTGAATGTGTGTGCAGAAGAGTGTGTGTACGTTTGCAGTATGTGCGTTCAAGAGGGAGTGTGTGTTTGTGTTAGTGAGTGCGTGTGCAGGAAAGAGTACGAATGCGTGCATACGTGTGCGTATACAGGAGAGAGCGTGTATGTGTGACTGAATTTGTGTGCGGGAGAGAGTGTGTGTGTGTGTGTGTGTGTGTGTGTGTATGTGTGTTCTTGTGCATGCAACAAAATGAGAACCGGAAAACATTTTTCTTATTACAGAATGGGGATATTTTCACAACTACAAAGGCAAATTGTGACTTAATAGTTAGGGTTAGGGGTAAGGTTAGAGTTAGGGATAGGTTAAGGTTAGGGTAAGGGTTTGGGGTAAGGTTAGAGTTAGGGATAGATTGTAGTTAGAGTATGGGTTTAGGTTTGGCATACATTGCTCATTGTTAAGATTAGGGGATGGCTGTAGAGACACAGAAAGAATGAATGGAAGTCAATGTCATGTCCTCACAAAGGTATAAGGGATGTGTATGAATAAGTGTGTATGCAATACAGTGTGTGTGTGTGTGTGTGTGTATGAGTGAGTGTGTGTTTAAGGCAGTGTTGTGTGAACTGTAAGTTTCTGTCTGTGCTCAGGAGCCCCTGGCGATCCTGGTTTTGGTGGATTTCCTGGACAACCTGGCAACCCTGGACCTCCCGGAGACTCTGGACCTGTGGGATTTCAAGGTGAGGCGCACACACACATCACACACACATCACACTTTCGCACTCACACACACACACACACACACAACCTCACACGCTCTCACACACACCCACACACACACCCTCGCACACTCTCTCTCACACCCACACACATACACTCACATGATCTCAAACACACACACACACACACACATACACACACACAGATCACACTTTCATGCTCACACACACACACACACCCTCACACGCTCTCACACACACACATACTCACACGCTCTCACACACACACACACACACACATAAAGCATGCACACACTCACAAACACCAGTCCTAAGAGCGCAGGTCATGTGAATCACTGGCAGCGCTCAGCAGGTATAATGATGGGATTTTGGCCGCTCCTCCCATGAAGATATTGTCATTGACAATGGGGTTTGTGACGGCACTGTTATGGATGAAGCTGTCTGATGATGATGACGATTGTGATTATGATGATGCTGATCATCAATGAGTTCAGCATATATAATATACATAATAGTGTTGATGATGATGATGATGCTGCTGATGGACGTAATGAAGATGATCATGATGGTGATGATACGTAATTATGATGTTGACGACCATGATGATTATGACTGGTGTTACGATGACCGCAATCATGATCATTGAGATATTGATTTCATTGATGATGTTGATAACGATGCTGATGACCATTGTGATAATGGTAACACTGATGGCGATCATGACAATATCACTGATGGATTTAATGAGGATGATCATGATAGCAATAGTAATTATAACATAACATAACATAACATGAATGGCGAGAACAGGCCATTCAGCCCAACTACGCTCGCCAGTTTCTTTATACTATTGTGAATATATCCCTTCAGATACTCAATGACTCAATGGTATCTAGCTTTAAGTCAAGCCTACTCTTGAAAACCCCCAAGGTCTCTGCCTGAACAATATGGTCAGGCAAGCTATTCCACATTGAAATTACTCTTTGGGTGAAGAAATATTTCCGAATATCAGTGCTAAATTTACCTTTGGTCAACTTCCATTTATGACCCCGAGTTCTACTAACAACACTTGGTCGAAGGAATCCTACATAATTCACTTTGTTAATCCCTTTAACATATTTAAAGACCTCAATCAAATCACCCCTTAGTCTCCTTTTCCTAAGACTAAAGAGATTAAAGATCTTCAGCCTGTTCTCATAGCTTTCATGTTTTATACCTGGAATTAGCCTAGTGGCTCTTCTCTGAACTTTCTCTAGAGCCTCTATATCTTTCTTAAAGTATGGTCTCCAGAACTGCACACAATACTCCAGATGTGGTCTGACAAATGTGTTGTACAAAAGAAGCATCACCTCCTTAGATTTGTTCTCAATACTTTTGGCAATGTATCCCAGCATCCGATTGGCTTTTTTAACTGCTATGGCACAATGGCTAGAGCCTGTGAGGGTTTGGTCAACAATCACTCCCAGATCTTTCTCGTGTGGAGCAGATTCCAGTTTTAAACCTCCCATGAAGTAATCCCGTCAAATGTTTTTATTACCTACATGTACAACTTTACATTTCGCTACATTAAATTTCATTTGCCACATTTCTGCCCAATTCTGGATTCTATCCAAATCATCCTGAATCACTTTAGTGGACTCTAAACTATTTGCCAAACCTCCCAATTTAGTATCATCTGCAAATTTAACTAATCTGCTCTCAATATTCCCATCAAGGTCATTAATGTAGATGAGGAACAGCAGGGGTCCCAACACCCATCCCTGGGGACGCCACTCCCCACCATACCTAGCTCAGATGAGATACCATTGACCACCACTCTTTGTGTTCTGTCCTGTAACCAGTTTTGAATCCACTCCAGAATACCTCCTGTAACTCCAATGGAGCTCATTTTAAAAATTAGTCTCTTATGCGGTACTGTATCAAATGCTTTCTGAAAATCCAAGTATATGATGTCATAAGCCCTGCTCTGGTCATAAGTCTTGGTGGCCTCTTCAAAAATTCCAGAAGGTTTGTCAGGTATGACCTTCCCTTACGGGAAACCATGTTGGCTATCCTCAAGATACTGTTACGTTCAAGAAATAAGTCCAGCTCATCTTTTATGATAGATTCCAATATTTTGCACGCAATGCAAGTTAAACTGACTGGCCTGTAAAATCATGCTGATGTCAACCATGATGATTACAATAACTGCTATGATGACAGTGATGATGATGATGATGATGATGATGATGATTTTTGCCCAGGACTGAAAGGAGAGAAGGGAATCGCAGGCGTTCCCGGGGAAAGAGGACCACCTGGGCCAGCTGGCATATGTGGACCCAATGGACTGAAGGGAGAGCCCAGCATTGGCAGGCCAGGCCCAGCAGGACCGCCTGGTCCAAAGGTACCAGCAGCACCCAGGACATTATCACTATAACACTGTTAACTGGGGCCCAGTTACTCTCGTACGTGGGGGGTACTGTGCAGTGCCTGCTGTTCTTGGCATACTTCAGTACTTCAGCATCTGATAGGCAGAGGTCCCTATTCATGGAAGTTCTCTGCATGCTGATCCAGGATCAGTTTAGTCTTCTCCACTCAGAGTGGATGTGGTGGGGGTGTGGGCCGGGGAAACTGGTCTGAGATCAGTGCCTTTGCTTTTTAGGGGATGTTTGAATACTAAGTCTTTTATCTCCTTTTTTATTACAGGAGTTCTGGAGAGAGGATTTGTGACCTTATTTCTGTCCTCTGTCCTTTCTGATGTCGCGGTCTTTGTTTCACTCTGAGAAAAGTTGCTTCGGTTTTTCCTAAATGTTTGATATGCTAGAAAGTTTTAGGAATGAAATGAGTTGACTATTGCGATTTTGTGAAGGGGTGCAAACGTCTCTCTCTCTCTCTCTCTCTCTCTCATGAACAGGGAGACCTTGGATATCCAGGTTTATATGGGCCGAAGGGTGAAAAGGGGGTCTCGGGGTCACCAGGCGCTCCAGGCCTCGAGGGCATTGCTGGAGCCAAGGGAAATACTGCACTTCCTGGAGCCCCAGGTACAGCTCTAATGCGTCTCCTTCTTTCCACTCTTCTCTCATTTATTGCCTCATGTTCTGGGGGTTGATATGGATCATCCTTCTCTCTCTCTCGCTCTCGCTCTCTCTCTCTCTCTCTCGCGCTCTCTCTCTCTCTCTCTCTCTCTCTCTCTCTCTCTCTCTCTCTCTCTCTCTCATGCCTCGTCCTAATGCAGGACCCCGTGGCGTTCCCGGTGGGCGCGGGGATAGTGGTTCTCGAGGTCCCCCAGGACTTCCCGGCCCATACGGACCTCCAGGTCTGTCGTCTAATTAAGTCATTCCCTCAGATTTGACATTTTTATGACAGTGGCTTGCATGTTTCCACTTGATTAGTCTTGTGTCTGACTCTGCGTGCTTGTGCCATGCCGATATTTTTTGTGATTGCCGGTATTCAAACTCAAATTCTACGACTGTTAATTTGTATCCATGTTTTTTGCTTGTATATGACAGTGTATGACTGTGGCGGGCCAGGGCTTGATGTTTTGTGCGTTTTTTTTAGTTTGTTTGGTTTTGCATAAATGGATAACTGACCTCCAGTGGTTAGCATTGCCGCCTCACAGCAAGAAGGTCATGGGTTCGAATCCAGCCTGGGGCCTTTCTGTGTAGAGTTTGAATGTTCTCCCCGTGTTTGCGTGGGGTTTCCTCTGGGTACTCCAGTTTCCTCTCACAGTCCAAAGACATGCACATCAGGCTAATTGGAGCTGCTAAATTGCCCATAGGTATGCGCATGGGAGCAAATGGTGAGTGAATGGTGTGTCCACCCTGTGATGGATTGGCAAACTGTCCAGGGTGTGTCCCTGCCTTTTGTCCAGAGTCAGCTGGGAACGGCTCCAGCTCCCCTGCGACCCTAGAGAGGAATAAGCGGGTATAGAGAATGGATGGATGGATGTCTTCCTGCTATATTTGACTGCCTGACTGTGTTAACTTTTATTTTTGCTGAAATGTGTTCAGGCGTGAGTGGCGTTGTGGTGGCAGTGACCTGATGCGTTGACTGTGTTCTACCTTTTTAATCTGCTTTGCTGCATACGATTTGGCTCTGCCTCACAGGCAATTCAGGGCCCCCAGGCATTCAGGGGCCCCCAGGAGTCAGGGGAAACCAGGGCCGTGATGGGATTCCGGGTCCGGCGGGGCCGAGGGGTGACACAGGTAAGGATGGGCGTCACATCCCCTGCCGAGCAGCGATGGAAAGTCCTGTGGACAGAAAGTTTGAAAAATGCCACGGTTTTCCTCCAACCGTGAGCACAGCTAGCTGATGTCGCTGAACATCCAAGCGGTTGAAACAAAATGCTGGGAGGACTTTTTCATTTCGGAACTCGGAATTTCGACCCCTGCTCTCAAGCGGCAGTCCGAAACAGGGATTATGCACCAAACCTAAAGTTCCTAGATAGAGAGAGTAGGAACATGAGGGTTCCAAAAATTTAGGTCATTAATCCATTTTGTTTCCATGGCTTTATTGGGCACCATCTTGGAGTGAATGAGTTTTTTTAATTTTTTTGTTCGTTTTCTCTTGTCTCGTGTCCAAACATTTTCCCGTTATGCTTGTCAAGGCCACTGCCAGCTGGTTCGTTGTTTTCCCGCTGAAATAAATACATTTCCCTTCTGAGAAAAGAATGAAAAAATCCAACTATTTCTATTTTTCAAAACGACTCGGTTTCACTCAGTAGAAACAAATTGGCTGCTTTTCTCGAGTTTCCGCGATTCTGGGCTCTAACCAGGCTTACCTGGATCCTTGGTTTCCACTGTATGAATTCTCTCTCACAGCTCTGCTGGGTTTTCCCTGAATGTCTGTATAATGAATTTAAACTTCACCATTAATACACAATATATCCAAACTGTTCTCCAAACTAGTCATTCAGGGCTCAGTGTGCTGAAAAAAACAAAAGCCCTCGGACAGAAAAGTTGACTGTAGATTAATAACTAGCTAATGGCCATTTACTGGAGCCCAGCACCCGAATGAATTAAAATTTAAAAAAATGCAAACAAAATGTTTACAAACTCTAAGGCAGGACAAAGTCTGTTCCATCAACTTCCGCCCCAGTCAGCAGCTCCCTGCAACTCTCCATTAAATGTTCCATCAATAGGCCTTTTAAAATGCCCACTCAAATAGGCCAGCTGAGACGGGTGCAGTAATTAACATAAGCTGCTGCTGTCCCACTTCCTGTACGTGGGACTGAAATGATAACTGGGAGGAGAGTAAATAGATGTTTGCTATTTATTTTGGAAGGCAATCAAATACCCAGAGATGTAATGAATGACTCATGTTTTTCTGTGTTCTGGGCCTTATTCGTTCCCTGGTTTGCTATTTCAGCAAGCTACATTTTTTTGTATCCGTAAAGAAACTGCTATACGAATTAAATTCGAATGAAATTTGGTTGTTTAGCTGAAAACTCTTACTCACCAGTTCAACAACAGTGATCCTCCTGTGATTTATACCCAATTTATTTCTGCAGCACCTGTTCAGCTGCTCTGCTCTTGCGCCCTCACAGCCGGGCAAACCATACAGTCCATTAAGCCAATCAGGTCTAAATATGATCAATGAGGTCACAAAGGGTTGTTCTGTCCACAGGGGTTACGTTTGGAAGTCCAGGTGCACGAGGGGAGAAAGGCCCAGCCGGTGAGCCTTCCTTTCTACTATTGAAAAACCCAACACAGGCCCTGTCACTCAAGACTCTACTGTAAGCCCTGTCAATCATCTGGGCACCCTACTGTAGGCCCTGTCACTCATCTAAACACCCTACTGTAGGTCCTGTCGGCATGGTCTCTCATCTGCATGCACTTCCTGTTTGAATGAGCTTCTCTTCTTTAGGTCAGAAAGGTGACCCAGGATATCCAGGTGCTGCCTCACCAGGGTTTCCTGGAGCACCTGGGGACAAAGGGTTTCCTGGTCCAAGGGGAGCTCCTGGCTCTCGGGGTAGTCCCGGGCCTGATGCAAACTGCTGTTTTTGGCCGAAAGGAGAGCCTGGTCCTGATGGCTATCCAGGAAATCCAGGTAAGAACCATCCTGTCTGTGATGCAACCCACCCATGTCAGGCAGTGTCTGCCTGTATCAGACAGCATCAGAGATGGAAAACCCTTATTCAGGAAGTCAAAGCACAAGTCACCTCGGATCGGGTGGCTGAATCCAAATGTCCGGTCTTTGCTGCACTTGCAGACTGGCTTCCATGAAGTCTGAGTGGTTAGGGCTGTCTGATTCTGCAATTAATCTAGAGGGGGCTCAAATGGACTTTCTTTTATATCCTGACTTAGAGAGAGTCCACTCAGTTACAGACGTATTGCTATGAGCCACACAGATTACCCAACACTCATAGCAATAAGGACCAGACAATATAAGAGATGTCACGGAAGTAATACCAAAACAGGGAAATATTGATTAAAGTGTGTTGGGAAAGTTGCCTAGTGAGGTGTCCAGTTATATTTCATACACAAATCATTGGTCCTTAATGTATACATATTTGTTGATGTTGGTTTAGTCTTTTTTTTTTTTAATTAGAGACTGCACCCACGGCAATGAGTGAAGTCTGAAGTTCAGTGCAATTTGCAAATTTAGGTTTGCAATGCTCTCATAGAACTCTCACATTATGATACAGAGCTGCTTGGTCAACATCACTGTACATAGGACTGGCAAGGATGACATCCATAGTCCAGAATCTGAACGTTTGGATTCGCTGATAATTGGTCCAGTTCTTCAGCCATAAGGTGGAACTAATTGCTTAAATCAACAGGTTGAGCTTGTGGTTGAAAGAAACAGATGACAGCACTTTCTGATCTCAGTTTTCTCCTCTAGACTCCAACTGGCAATGATCAGCACGCCATTGCAGCTTAGAAGTCTCTCTGTTACTGCGAGCAGTATGACGACAAACTCTGTCTTCTGCAGGACCACCTGGACCACAAGGTCCCCCTGGACCTCCTGGACAAGGCTTGAAAGGCGACAAGGGGGAAGTGGGTCCACCCGGACCGGTCGGTGGTTATGGTTTTAGAGGTGATATTGGGAATCTTGGACGGCCGGTGAGTTGGCAGGGGATTGGTGCTTTTTTTACAGCACATGATTGGCAGATAGGTAAGTGACTCCAGAACGGATCTGTGGTGGTTCTGGCTTGAATCAATGTCGGTGTGGATCTGGAGTCACTTCATATCTGGGGTTTATATTCCAGATCACATAGTGATCATGTTCTTGAAGTGCTTCCCTGATGCTCTGCAGCACAAAGGTTGTGTTCTGGGACACAAGGCACATGTTCCAGAACATGCAGATAGTGTTTTTTGAGCACATAGTGATCTTTCAGAGCTACGTGATGTTAAATGATTATTTCGGTCTGTTTGACTTTGTAGGTGAGCGAAGGTGTCTGAATTCTGACATATTGCAATAAGCCAATCGATTACTTTCTCTTGATTTTTATTATAGCCAATCAACACTCTACGCTTCAGTCGCCAATCAGACATACTCTTAAAAACTGTTCAATTTCGAACGTTGTTTCTTGTAACTATAACAAGGGCATAGACTGCTCCACTGCGTTCAGTTTATTTCAGTTTATCCATCATGTGATGTTTCAGTGCTGAACTTTTTCTGTGGAATTACACCCTGATTCTCTTGGATATTGCGTATCAAGTGTTCGGATATGGAGTCTGGCAATGTCCTGCCTAATTCCTGTGGGAAGAAATTTATCCATGCCTAACACTGTGGAAGATGTTCTGCTAATTCAATTTTTGGTTTCAGGGAGAGCAGGGAAGTCCTGGATGGCCTGGTGTGAAGGGCGAAATGGGGCCCACTGGACCACCAGGACCACCTGGTAATCAAAATAAAAAAAAAAATTCATCATTTTATCGTTATAGAGTTGTTTCAATTCATTGTTGGCCTTTATCAGAGACACACGTTAAGCCTAGTACTGCACTAAAAAACAATTTTTATCGGAAATTCCCCATACAAAACTCGATTTTTTTCCCTAATCTAGTGTCTGTGGAAAGAAACATAAAATTTCTTCAAAAATTCACAAAACAGATATAGGGCTTGATTCACAGACATAGATTGGATCTGGCCCTTAGACTAAATTACATATTTACAGATTTTCCAACCATGCTGAACATTGTTTATTTTAGCTTCTGTAAACTTGATCTGCGCAAGTGAATTTGGCCCATTAGCTTAAATTCACATCGCGCTTTATTGTAATTTCACTATAACGTGATGCATGGAAATGGAATGTATGAGGTTATGAGAGTTCTGCACTGCTCTGTATTGCTGCAGGTGAGAGAGGAGATTACAGTTTAATTCCTGGTCCCAAAGGGATCTTGGGAGCAAAAGGGCCTCCAGGACTTCCAGGTAGGCAACCTGTTTGACCACCGTGTGACTGAAGCTGCTTTCACATCGGACGCGAAACGAATTTTTCGCACGACAGATTACATTCAAAGTCAATGCAAAGACGCGAATACACGCGAGATGCGTGCATTCGCGTCTTTGCATTGACTTTGAATGTAATCTGTCGTGCCAAAAATTCGTTTCAAGTCTGGTGTGAAAGCAGCTTAAGGAGGAACGGCAAATTCATACTTAAAGGTGCATTACCGCCACCGACTGGACTGGAGTGTGAGACAGTAGATAAGCAGGCAAAAAAAACCCCCCTAAATCCTCTCCATTAGCCTTGTATCCTTCAGAAATGCTATAAGAGGACTGATCACCACTGACCCTGCCCCAAGTAGGTTCCCTATGTTCAAGTTGATGTTTGCTTTCTCTGCTGCTGTTCTCAGTGCCCTCCTTTCCTCCTCATATGCCCTACATTCCAACAGTACATGTTGGACAGATTCTGTCATCCCACAGTGACCACATTTCCCATCGGGGTGTTTACCTATTCTATGAAGTGTGTCGTTCAATCCAGTGTGCCCTATCCTAAGACGTGTGATGACTGCCTCTTCCCTCCGGCTTCTGCCCATCCTTCTTCCCAACCCAACCTGTTTCTGTATGTTGTAGAGGTGTCTTCCCGTGTCTTGGATGTCCCAGTATTCTTGCTATACTTTTTCCACCCGCTTCTTAATTATTGATTTCCCCTCTGCCCTACTTAAAGGAATTTCAATATCTTTTGTTCCAATCAGAATTGCCATCATAGGATTTTAATAAGCTGTTAATTTGTCCTAATTAGGTGCATTTTGTGTTTAAAGAAGTTATTTGCTGTCTTAAGCCAAATTTTAATAGAAATATCCATGTGTGCCATGGAGAATAAAAGACCCTTGAATATACAGGTTTTTTTTTTTTTTTTTTTCCTTGATGTTGCAAGCAATTTCAGTTAATACTTTAACATTTCTAAACTGATCAAGTCAGGCACTGAGGAAATCACTTACCACCAAATCAGGTTGCTCAACACAGGTGATTAGAATTCTTTCAGAATAATTTGCTTGCACTCAATAACAAAAATATAACATGAAACAGGTTTGACTATCATTTGCTTGTCTAGTAAATTGTAAGTGCCCACATGTGCCCACAGTTTCACCAATTAGGAACCCATTGATTTTTTTCCCTTTTGATTGGGTACATTTTTTTCCCTCTTTTTATGCAGTTGTTACTCATATATTGCAATGTGGATGCGGAATTTATTCCTCACTGTATGTATGCATATCTGCCAAAATACTGAATGTCAAGAGAGGATAAATTGCTGCTCTAAATTTAAATGCACCTAATTAAGACAAATTAACAGCCTGTTAAAATCCTATGATTGCAATCAAGGGTGGAGCAAAAACCAGCATACACAGGGAGGCCCCAGGACTGAGTTTGGGAACCACTGTGCTATAGGAAGTATGTTAGGGCAGCCACGACTCTCACCTTTTAGCGCACGATTACTTTCAACCTACCCTCATTCTCTTTGCTTAATTTGCAATCAAGCTATTGATTTGCTGAATTACTAAGAATAATCAGTTGGGTGTCTGGGCAATTTATATTTTGATAACATTTTTTTGTTCGCTAAATGCTCTCAAAACAGCACAGATTTGTTTTTGCAAGCCTTATTGATGGAAAAGCAGTATATGTTGCATTGAACTCCACTTTGATAAGCTTAACAAAATGTTTTGACCAAAACTAAATCCACTTCCATATGAATGTCTCAAATTTTTATCATACTTTTGTGATTTTTGTGGAAAAGTACTTTACGATGTTTATTTTTTTATTGGCTAGTTATTTGGATAATTGCCACTCTTACAATCTCACACTGTGGCCTTGTTGCCTAGTTTTTGCTATCACTTCTTAATCATCAATGGCAACGTATTCATATTTATTATTCAGACAATCAATTCTGCAGTCTTAATTGGGAAAAGGTTGAGAGTAATTTTGCATTAAAAGGTGAAATCGCTGCCAACTGGCATGTCTCTACTGTGTTTTCTTTTTTTATGTGTGTGAGCAAACTATTAAAGGTTGTGTTTTTGCATAGGCAGAATACTAAAGTGTGTGCTTTTGTGTAGACAGAATACCAAAGTGTGTGTTTTTGTGTAGACAGACTACTAAAGTGTACGTTTTTGTATAGACAGAGTACCATTTTTTTTGGTGCCGACAGCATATTGCAATGTATGTTTTTTCTGATATAGGTCCAAAGGGATATGAAATCAATAGGCTGGTAAATCTGGAGCCAGGTGATCCAGGGCCAATAGGTAACCTGGGATTACTCGGGCCCCCGGGCCCTGCAGGTCCCCCAGGAAATCAAGGACCCCAAGGTATAGTAACAATACACACTTTCACACACCTATATGCACGTATACACACACAGTGATGTACACACATACACACGCATACACACACACCCTCAGTCACAGCTTACACTACCATAGCAATGAATAACAAACAAAGTTTGTTTGCCTCACTGCTCTGTTGGACTGAAAATATAATATTTTCAGCAATAAAAATTTATATGTGCTGCTATGATCCATGAAAACATTACTGCCCCTCTTGATCATAACTCCCCCTGAGTGTTATGAGTTAAAACTCACTCGCTTAAGCTTTTATTCTAGAACCCTGAAAAGGCGTCAGTGACATTTCAGTTTTAACAGCTAAATGACTCCAAATGCATCCATTGCAATACTCTCTACTGTGAAGCGTAAAGAAAAATGATCTACTAATGTGGTACTGCAGACACCTTGTCGTGGCCGTTGACTTGACTTGCTGTAGGTACTGTCAGTCACCTCAACAGTCCTGAACAGGCACTGTCACTCATCAGTTTATCTTGTGAAGTTCATCCATCCATCCATCCATCCATCCATCCATCCATCCATTATCAAATCCACCTATTCCCAGTCAAGTTCTCGGGGGTGCTGGAACATATCCCAGTATGCAATAGACGAGAGGCTGGTACACACCTTGGACAGCTCGCTGATACATTGCAAGAATCACACACCCACAGACAGTACATTCACATATAGGCTGACTATAAAGCGCCGCCTTTGATTTGAGAGGGTCTGGGTGATTCATGTCTGGCACTCTGTTCTCTCTCTCTCTCTCTCTCTCTCTCTCAGGAGCACCGGGGCCTAAGGGAGTGGCTGCTCACGGTCGGCCCGGATACCCAGGTTTTCCTGGACAGAAAGGAGAAAAGGGTCAAGCGGGGTTGCCAGGTGTGTTCAGCTTACCCACAGGCCTAATGCTGGGTACAACTTTACTGTGCTATGTACAATGACTGAGTTAAAGGGCAACCCTGTGTTCATGTCAGGAGAGTGACGATAGCAGTGCAGTAGCAGTTTAAATGTTTGCTGTGTAATATTGAGCCTGTAAGTTTGTATGTTTTTGCCTGTGGGTGTGTCTGTGTGCGTTCGTGAACCAAGGCTCTCTTCAGGTTTTGGGCTCACTGTTGAAGCACTGTATAATCAACTTCAGACCTGGTGTTTGTTCGCCCAGTCACCTTTTCATTTGTGATTGCATTCAGCCTACTTGTGCGCGTGTGTGTATGTGTTCACGCACACGCGCAAGCATGTGTGTATTTTTTGTGTGTCTGTGTGTCCACGCTTGAGAATTGTTTGTGTCACTGAATCTGAATGAGATTTCGGTTCAGTTTTTAAATGTAACCGTTCAAATGTAACTGCCGCCGGTTCCTGGTCTTTGTCGCGCTCGTTCACGACGCCCCAGGCGAGGTGGGCTATCCTGGCCCCTCTGGGCGCGTGGGTCAGCGAGGGCTCCCTGGGGGCGTGGTCCCGTCCGCAGGGGTGGAGAGCTTCCTGATCACCCGCCACAGCCAGACGGTACAGGAACCTGAGTGTCCCAACGGCAGCACCCAGATCTACTCGGGTTATTCCCTCCTGTACATCAACGGCAACGGCCTGGGCCACGGGCAGGACCTGGGTACTGATGCACGCAGGCACTCATACACACATGTGTGCATACACTCACACATACAGCCTCGCTAAAGCGCACACGTACGCACAAACACACAGACACACTGCCTCGCTTGCACGCAAACACATACGCGCACACACACAGTCTCGCTAATGCGCACACACATACACAAGCGTGCGCATACACTCACACACTGCCTTGCTAAAGTGCACACACACACACACACATACACGGACACCCAGCCTCGCTAACACACATACACACACACACACACACACATGCACACACAGTCTCGGTAACATGCTCTCACATACATATGCATGCACGTACACTCAC
Organism: Gymnothorax javanicus; assembly: GCA_029692085.1. NCBI lineage: Eukaryota > Metazoa > Chordata > Actinopteri > Anguilliformes > Muraenidae > Gymnothorax > Gymnothorax javanicus. The sequence goes on from CM056198.1 coordinate 121,367,766, forward strand.
ACACAGCCTCGCTAATGCGCGCGCGCACACAGACACAGTCTTGCTTATTCGCACACATATACTCTCATGCACACACGGAGTCTAGCTAACGTGCACATACATACACACGTGCACATACACTCACATGTTACCTCGCTAATGCTTGCACATACACGTGCTCACACAGACACCCACACACACACATACACATACTATAGTCTCACTTAATGACACTCATACATGCAGTCCAGTCTGAAGCTACATGACTCTTTTATTTAGTGAAATATTCTAACCTAGGATGCCATGTTTTTATGCCCACAGCATTACATCAAATGTAAAATATCTAAATTTTATGCAGCATTTTATATACTCTTTTCCCTGTAATTCAGCAGGACATATAGTACTTCAGATTGTTTGAAACCTTGGGATCTCCACTAGAATTTAAAATAGGGCCTGAAGTTGCACAGCTTCAAATGCAGCAACTGCATTTAATGGATCCATATATGGTTCTGTTGGTTTTATGGGGTTAAAAAGCTAGCCAACCCTACCAGACATGAAGATCACTGACAATCACGGTTACTGCATTTGTGCAAAATGACTATATCGCCCACGTCCCTTTTTGATGACATCACCACCTCTCTCAGGAACTCTGGGAAGCTGCCTGCATCGTTTCAGCACCATGCCCTTCCTGTTCTGTGACACCAACAACAACTGTCACTATGCCTCCCGCGGCGACTTCTCCTATTGGCTGTCCACTGGAGAGGAAATGCCTGAGAGCAGGAAGTGGATTCACGAAGCAGAGCTGCCTAAGTTTATCAGCAGGTCAGTGCAGGGGGTCGAGGGTTGTGTCCATGTCGACCAAGTCAGACACAAAACCTTCGTGAACTATTTAGAAGAATGCATGTGTAGTGTATTGAGGTCTGTAAAAACTTGAGCAGCGGACAGTGCAATTTTTTCAAACTTATCCAGAGAAGGGCCAGCGTGGGTGCTGGTTTTGATTCTGACCAACCAGTCACAACCCTAATTGAACTGGTCTGTCACAAAGACTCGAAGGGCTCTGAAGTCGTTGACCAGGCGCAGGTGCGGCACCGGCGCGGCGAATGGGGGGAGCGCCGCGCCAACGGGGTGTATCCAGGCATATTTTGCAATTTCATGCCTGGCGCAAGTACTCCTCTGTCCCGCCTCTGTCCCTCCTGCCGGCGCAAGTGGCAAAGAGGGAGGACAGAAGGCGTGAGTGGGTTTAACACAGCCGAGTCAAATCTTCACCAATCAAATGAGCTCCTCTCCTCACCTTTAAAATGTTGGAATATAGAAGCCTCTGTCCTATATCTGCACGATTTGTTAATATTGCATTTTACTTTGCTGCTTCAGGCATGTTTTCTGCACCGCTTACGTCTATATTTAACATTGCAAATATGAGTTAGCTGGCTAGCTGGGGCATTCGCGAATTATTACCATTAGCGAACTTGAATGGAATTTCAAAACGAAACTACGTCAGATCATTCAAACTTATGAAGTTGGAATTAAATACGACGGTTGCTCATTTATTTCTTCTGCCTGCATCATTGGGAAGAGAAACGATGGATAGTGTGTTCCTATTATTACACTCTGTTGCTGCTTAAAATTTTGGGATTAACATGCATGGACAACAATGCAAGATACGTTACACATTTATTTTCAATATGTGATCTTAACTCAGTACGAGATCATAGCAATCAGGATGTATTCCTTTCCACCCCCAAAAACGTTAAAACCTAAGTGACAATAATAGTATTAAGCTGCTTGCACACTGGACGCGAAACGAATTTTTGGCACGACAGATTACATTCAAAGTCAATGCAAAGACGCAAATACACACGTGTATTTGCGTCTTTGCATTGACTTTGAATGTAATCAGTCGTGCGATAAATTCGTTTCGCGTCCAGTGTGCAAGCGGCTTTACTGAGCATAGAACACAAGCATTTTATATATATATACACGCACTACCTGATGCCGAGGTAGTTTGTGGTTGGCTGAGAAAGATGTGAAGTCGTTAGTTTGCATCGCAGATTCAGCTGCGTTGATTAAGCCAGGTCGAGTTTCCATTATGTGTGCTAACCGCCTTTGATCTGACATCAGGACATTTGATATAGATACTATAATTTATGTCCTGATTCAGATAGTTGCATTAAATAGTGGTTGCTGTAATTATTTATTGCATTGAAATGTTCCTGACATTCTGGAAACCTGCCTGTGAGGTTTCGTGACGTCGCCAAGACTGTGCGCCGGTCAGCCAAATTACCACTGCACAGAAAGTAAACCAGGTTGGAGCTGGCGAGCTCTCTGCGCACTTTTGGCGGAGCCTTTTGCCATGAAATTGTCACTGCGTCATGATGAATATGTGACACATCCCCCTACTACGCTGCCACACCCATCTCGGTGCACATCCGTCTACCAAATTGCCAAAGTGGTTGCGCACGGTGTTGCTCCGGACGAAATTACCACTGAGTGGGCTGCGCCACCCTGCGCTGCGCCAAGAAATTAGAGCCCTAAGGGTTGATAAGTTGAATTAGGAGTGCAACTGCACGACTAGCATGAAGGCCCGCACCCGCACAGGCTCATATTAGATAAGGTTAAGTTCCCCTGGACTGCACACCTCACTGCATATGGATCAACATTTGCAAAAATGAAAGCTGATAGTCAGCATTTCAATGATAGGGCATTTCTGAGCAGACATCCATATGGAGGGAACAATTTCAGATCTGCGACCGCTTAAAATTGTCACTTTTTGAACAGGCAAAGCTCACCGTATTGCATCCAAACAGCTGACTGAGTCAGAAATCCAATTCTGTAAGTGGACTCACATGTGAACCGTCAATAGCAGCAGTAACAACTAGATACAATGATGTTTGATGTCTCAGCCCTGACCCTAGCACACCCTGCAGCTTATTGAGATTGAGGAGATGAGAGCATAGATTGTCAGGATATCGGCCCGTAACCCCCACCAGGAAAGATTTAGAGCCTAAAGGAGGTTGCTGGGGTGGAGGTGGGATGTTAACCAGCAGCAGGCGAGAGTGATGCAGTGCAGCAGCAGGCAGAGGCATGTGTACCATGGAGGCGGAGCAGGAGAGCAGCTTATATAGCCCACCTACCAGAGGGGCGGAGCAGTGTCTGATATACATGGGAGTGTTTATGGGAATGTAGGCATGTCTCAAGACCATATATAATTGCAGATATAACGCTGGTGCTTTTGTTCAAGACAACCTACAGTGGTTTGGACGAAGCAGAGCCCAATTCTCTCGGCGTAATTAGCGGATTGAGGGCCCTGCTCAAGGTATTGGATAGTTAACCAATGTTAGGCAATCAAACCGCTAGCGACTAACCTCTTACCACTAACCAACTTAACTACCAGGGTGTAGGCAGCCCCTCATTTCTGCAGGGAGAACCCTTCTTCCTTTACTGTCCCTACAGGTGTTCGGTTTGTGAAGCCAGCAGGAACACCATCGCCGTCCACAGCCAGACTAATCAAACCCCAGACTGTCCCAGAGGCTGGAGATCTCTCTGGACGGGGTTCTCCTTCGCCATGGTAAACCATCCGTCCATCCAACAAACCCACTTACACCTGATCAGTGTTGGGGGGACTGAAGCCTATCCCAGCATGCAACGGGAGAGAGGCAGGAACACATCCTGGATAGCTTTATAGTTCTTCACAGTACACACACACTCACACCGATGGGCAATTTAGAGTTTCCAATTAGCCTGGCAGGCAAAGCTTTGAAACTGTGGTAGGAAACGAGAGTACTCAAAGGAAAGCCAGACAAAGATGGGGAGAACGTGACAACTCCACACGGAGCAGCCCCAGGCCAGATTGGAATCCATGAGTTTCTTGCTGTGAAAATAATACCGTGCCCCACTACCACTGTACTACCATCAAACTCAAGTCACCACAGCCACTGGCTACATCTCTTAATACATCCAAATACCATGTAAGCCAAACATAAGCACTGATAATGGCCTGCTATGTATAATGGCTTGTTACGTACAACAGCCTGTTACTGATAACAACCTGTTACTTATAACAGTCTGTTCCATATAATGGCCTGTTACTGATAATGACCTGTTACTTATAATGGAATGTTACATACAAGGGCCTGTTACTGATAACGGACTGTTACTAATAACATCCCGTTGCATATAATGGCCTGTTACTAATAGCGGCCTGTAACTGCTATCGACCGGTTTCTATTGTGTCGCTTTCTCTCTGTTTGTTATTATCAGTCAAGAACACGCAAGCAATGACAGTGTCAACAACTACAGTGACATATTTAGAGAGTAATGATGCGTTACATGTTGCAGAAATACGTCTTATTAAGGGCTGTTCTCCACAGTGGGGATGTTCGCTCATTTTCATAGAATATACTGGTCATAATACATGCGTGGGTGAGCTAATCATTAGTCAGGATCTTTATCTTTTCCCCTTTCTCCATCTTATCCTCTCCGTTTCTCTCTCTCTCTCTCTCTCTCTCCCACTCCCCCCCCTCTATCTCTCGCTCTCACAGCAAACAGCTGCTGGTGCTGAGGGCTCTGGCCAGCCTCTGGTCTCTCCTGGTTCTTGTCTTGAGACTTTCCGGCAGGTTCCGTTCATCGAGTGCCGAAAGGATGGCAATTGCACCAACTACCCAGATTCTTACAGCTACTGGCTGGCCTCACTCGATCCCAACCATGTGTTCAGGTTTGTTTTTCTACCCCCAACCAATAGAATTTGGAGAAGCAAAGCCCAGATATGAACTTCTACTCCACTGCTGCTCTGATCACTGTTCCACACTGCTGCTTTGATCACTGCTCCACACTGCTGCTCTGATCACTGTTCCACACTGCTGCTTTGATCACTGCTCCACACTGCTGCTCTGATCACTGTTCCACACTGCTGCTCTGATCACTGCTCCACACTGCAGCTCTGATCACTGCTCCGCACTGCTGCTCTGATCACTGCTCCATGCTGCTGCTCTGATCACTGCTCCACACTGCTGTTCTGATCACTGCTCCACACTGCTGCTCTGATCACTGCTCCACACTGCTGCTCTGATCACTGCTCCACACCGCTGCTCTGATCACTGCTCCACACCGCTGCTCTGATCACTGCTCCACACTGCTGCTCTAATCACTGCTCCACACTGCTGCTCTGATCACTGCTCCACGCTGCTGCTCTGATCACTGCTCCACACTGCAGCTCTGATCACTGCTCCACACTGCTGCTCTAATCACTGCTCCACACTGCAGCTCTGATCACTGCTCCACACTGCTGCTCTGACCACTGCTCCACACTGCTGCTCTGAACACTGCTCCACACTGCTGCTCTGATCACTGCTCCACACTGCTGCTCCATCACTGTTCCACACTGCTGCTCTGATCACTGTTCCAGACTGCTGCTCTGATCACTGTTCCACACTGGAGCTCTGATCACTGCTCCACACTGCTGCTCTGATCACTGCTCCACACTGCAGCTCTGATCACTGCTCCACACTGCTGCTCTGCACTCCCACACTGCTGCTCTGATCACTGCTCCACACTGCTGCTCTGATCACTGCTCCACACTGCTGCTCTGACCACTCTTCCACACTGCTGCTCTGATCACTGCTCCACACTGCTGCTCTGATCACTGCTCCACACTGCTGCTCTGACCACTGCACCACACTGCTGCTCTGATCACTGCTCCACACTGCTGCTCTGATCACTGCTCCACACTGCTGCTCTGATCACTGTTCCACACTGCTGCTCTGATCACTGCTCCACACTGCTGCTCTGATCACTGTTCCACACTGCTGCTCTGACTACTGCTCCACACTGCTGCTCTGACCACTGCTCCACACTGCTGCTCTGATCACTGCACCACACTGCTGCTCTGATCACTGCTCCACACTGCTGCTCTGATCACTGCTCCACACTGCTGCTCTGATCACTGTTCCACACTGCTGCTCTGATCACTGCTCCACACTGCAGCTCTGATCACTGCTCCACACTGCTGCTCTGCTCCACACTGCTGCTCTGATCACTGCTCCACACTGCTGCTCTGATCACTGCTCCACACTGCTGCTCTGACCACTCTTCCACACTGCTGCTCTGATCACTGCTCCAGACTGCTGCTCTGATCACTGCTCCACACTGCTGCTCTGATCACTGCTCCACACTGCTGCTCTGATCACTGTTCCACACTGCTGCTCTGATCACTGCTCCACACTGCTGCTCTGATCACTGTTCCACACTGCTGCTCTGACTACTGCTCCACACTGCTGCTCTGACCACTGCTCCACACTGCTGCTCTGATCACTGCTCCACACTGCTGCTCTGATCACTGCTCCACACTGCTGCTCTGATCACTGTTCCAGACTGCTGCTCTGATCACTGTTCCACACTGCTGCTCTGACCACTGCTCCACACTGCTGCTCTGATCACTGCTCCACACTGCTGCTCTGACCACTCTTCCACACTGCTGCTCTGATCACTGCTCCAGACTGCTGCTCTGATCCCTGCTCCACACTGCTGCTCTGATCACTGCTCCACACTGCTGCTCTGACCACTGCTCCACACTGCTGCTCTGATCACTGCTCCACACTGCTGCTCTGATCACTGCTCCACACTGCTGCTCTGACCACTGCTCCACACTGCTGCTCTGATCACTGCTCCACACTGCTGCTCTGATCACTGCACCACACTGCTGCTCTGACCACTGCACCACACTGCTGCTCTGATCACTACTCCACACTGCTGCTCTGACCACTGCACCTGCTGCTCTGATCACTGCTCTACACTGCAAGACACTGCTGCCCTTAATAAGCGCTCTCGTATCTGTACTCTGTATTGTATGGAGTGTTAAAGGTTTAGATAAATGACAGTTCTGTATTTCAATGTTTCCAAACCCTGCTTCTTGGGTACCCCAGCCCTGCATATACAGCGCCCTCTATAATTATTGGCACCCCTGATTAAGATGTTTTAAAAGCCTTAAAATAAATTCAATTTTTATTGCAGTAGCATACTCTCACACTGAAAATTGTAGAAAAATGTAACCTTCAACTCAAGTGAATTTTAAGGGAAAAAAAAAACTAAAAATCTCTGACTAAGAAATAATTATTTTTCATAAAATCACCTGTTCCACAATTATTGGCACCCCTAACAATTCCAAGGAAATAAATGTAATTGAAGTATTTCTGTCATTTCTACAGTAGTTTACAAAGTTGATCAGAGTATCTAGGAACATATAATTAGTAATTCATCACTTCCTGTTTCCCTGGGGTATAAATATGACGTGACACAGAGGCCATTTCTCTTATCCACTCTTCAACCTGGGAAAGACAAAGGAACACACCATTCAAGTAAGGCAGATGTGTGTCGACCTTCAAGTCAGGCAATGGCTACAAGAAAATAGCCACTACGCCTGCACCTGCCCATATCTACTGTCAGAGGAATCATTAAGAAGTTTAAAACAACTGGAACAGTGGTAAACAAGCCTGGACGAGGATGCAAGGTTATTTTGCCACCACGCACAGTGAGGAGGATGGTAAGAGAAATAAAATGTTCTCCAAAGCTCACTGTTAAAGAATTGCAACAAATGGTAGCATCTTTGGGTCACAAAGTCTCCAAAACAACCATCAGGCGCTATCTACATGCCAACAAGCTGTTTGGGAGGCATGCACAGAAAAAACCTTTTCTCACTCACAATCATAAACGCAAACGTCTGGAGTTTGCTAAGCGGTACTGGGACTTCAACTGGGACCGTGTGCTTTGGTCAGATGAGACCAAGATAGAGCTTTTTGGCAACAAACACTCTAAGTGGGTCTGACGGAACACAAAAGATGAGTATGCAGAAAAGCACCTCATGCCCACTGTAAAGTATGGGGGAGGATCGGTGATGCTGTGGGCCTGTTTCTCTTCCAGAGACCCTGGGAACCTTGTTAGGGTGCATGGCATCATGAACGCTTTGAAATACCAGGACATTTTAAATCAAAATCTGGTGGCCTCTGCCCGAAAGCTGAAGATGGGTCGTCACTGGGTCTTTCAGCAAGATAATGACCCTAAACATGTGGCCAAATCTACACAGAAATGGTTCACCAGACACAGAATCAAGCTCCTCCCATGGCCATCTCAGTCCCCAGACCTCAACCCCATTGAAAACCTGTGGAGTGAGCTGAAGAGGAGAGCGCAGAGGAGAGGACCCAGGTCGCTGGATGATTTAGAGAGATTGTGCAAAGAGGAATGGTTGAAGATCCCTCTTTCTGTATTCTCCCATCTTGTGAAACATTATAGGAGAAGATTAGGTGCTGTTTTGTTGGCAAAAGGGGGTTGTACAAAGTATTAACATCAGGGGTGCTAATAATTGTGGCACACATGATTTGATGTAAAAGAATTATTTCTTAATGTGGGATTTTTTTTTCCCACTGAATAAATGCACTTGAATTAAAGGTTGGATTTTCCTCTTTTTTTTTGTTGTGGTCCTATATTATTTAGAAAAAAACTGAATTTATTAGAAGCTAAAGAACACATCTTAACCAGGGGTGCCAATAATTATGGAGGGCGCTGTATAATGTCTCCCTGATCTGAGGCACCAAGTTCAGCTCATAAAGGACCTCAATAAAGAGCTCCTCGGCAGAATCAGATGTACTATATCCAGCAGACTTCTGAAATGTACAGGGCAGAGGTACTCCAGGATTAGGGCTGGGAAACACCGCTGTATTAAATTGCATTGCGTTTAGCCCTCACCCTCCCTGTTTCAAATGCAAGCATATCCTTGTGTCATCCTCATGCAGGACGCCAGTTCCCCGGACAGTGAAGGCCTTGAACATGAAAAACGTCATTAGTCGCTGCCATGTCTGCATGAAACAGTAACGCACAAAGTGGTGAGGGTGGGGGTCCGGTATTTGTAAAATCTGCGGACTGACAGCGGCTCCAGCGTAATTTACAGCATGTCCACCGGGTGGCAGTGAAGAGTCGAATGACTGGATCTTCTTTGCAGGAATTGTCCAGCGCCGCTCAGCTGCACAATTCAACTGGGTGTGAAATTAAATCTTGGCGTGTAATGTGATATAATTGAACTGCAAATATTTATTTTGCTACAGTGTCCAGTCTGTTTTTTTTTTCTTTCTCCAGAACACTTTATTCCAAGAGGACACATCCGTATCACACTGCTGTACGCAAGAAGCTTTACTGCATGACTATTAAATTTCAGGCATGCTAGTGCAAACTGTTTTATGCATCAAGCAAACCATTTACCACTCGGGATGACGCAATTTTCAATCTTTTATTGAGTGTTTGGAAAATACTATAAGAGCAAACTGTTACTTGACAACCTGCTGCTGAACCCTGACCGCATTCCTTCTTTAAACCAGTCAATCAATAAACCATCATGTAAATTTACATAATTATCTGACTCTGTCTTCCTGGGGCTTCTTCTAAGCTGTACAACTTTTACTTGAAATTACGCAGAATTTTAATACAGTATGTTAATTGTGGGGAAAAAGACTCCTGTTAATGTTCTCTTGATAAGACTTGTTTTGATCCTGAAATGCTCTTTGAGGTCTTTCTCTCAGTGCCGAAGTACAAAGGCAAACTCAATTAATCTGGGTAGGTATTCATCAGAGCTTTTGGATTGGGAGGAAAACCGTTTAGTTATTTTTAATTAAATGACTGAATTTGTTCATTAATTTTTTTTCTCCTCACCAAACTTTAAATTAAATAGGCGTTTTGACTCGACTCAGTTTTTTCTTCTTTCTAAGACTATGCATCTTAACAGGGAAGGTGGAACTCATGTATGCTGAGATCCATCAGGGTCCGTTTTCCATACAGTGCTGTGAAAAACGCATTTGCCCACTCCCTCATTTCCTCCATTTTTGCATAGGAGTCACCCTTGAATGTTTCATATCATCAAACTCATCAAACTGATCTGAATATTTCATAACGATAACCCAGATAAACACAAAATGCAACGGTAGTTTCATGTATTGATTGAAAAAAACAATCCAGCCCTATCTGGCCTTACGCACAAAAAGCAATTGCCTCCTTAATGACTAAATCGGCCAATTAAACTAATTTAATTAATGATTGGGTTTAATTTAACGAGGCACCCCCAGGCTTGATTACAGCCAGCCCTGATGAATGTAAACATCACCTTAATAGAACCTGTACGGCAATGTGAAGAGGGCAAAAAGCGGCACATGATGCCACAAGCTGAAGAAATTTTAAGAACAGATGAGGAACAAAGTTGTTGACATCTATCTGTCTGAAAAGGGTCGCAAAGCCATTTTTTAGGCTCTGGGACTCCAGCGAACCACAGTGGGAGCCATTATCTACAAATGGAGAAAAATTAGAACAGCAGTGAAACTTCCCAGGAGAGGCTGGCCTGCCGAAATTCCTCCCGGAGTGCATCAACGAGCCATCCTGGAAGTTTAAAAAAAATATCCAGGCTTTCATTTGAAGAATTGCAGGCCCCGCTCGCCTCTGTTAAGGTCAGTGTTCATGATTCTCCAATAGGAAAGAAACTTGGCAAAATGGCAAGGTCAAGGTCAAACAATTGTTGACCGAAAATAACAAAGGCTCGTTTCACATTTGCCTAAAAACATTGATGACTCTTGTGACTAGTGGGATAATAAAATGTGGAATATTTGGAAGACATGGGTCCCGTTACAACTGGCATAAAGCTAACACAGCATTCCACAATAAGAACATCTGACCACCAGTCAAACACAGTGGTGGTAGTTGATGGTCTAGCCCTCTCATGCATGAATTATGATAAACTCAGTCAGGATTTTTTTACTAATATGCAGCAGTGCCCAAAATTGCAGGCATATATAGAGAAAAAACACTTTTAAACAGCTGTACACTGCAGTGACCTCCATGCATGAAAGGGCTAGGGCAACCTTGCAGTTTCAGGACCTGGGCAACATGCCATAATTGATGGAACTATGAATCCTGTTTTCTACCAGAAAATTCTGATATAGAATATCCAGTCATCAGCTTGTCATCTAAAGCTCAAACGCAGTTAAGTTATGCCGCAGGACAATGATCCAAAGCTCATAAGCAAGTCCAACACTAAATGGCTCAAAAGAGACAAAACAAAGGTTTAGGAGTGGTCTAGTTAAAGTCAAAGCTGAAACATTATGGACCATCAAACACACGTAGGCATTGGTTATTAGAAGCACAGTTTCTAAGTCTTACATGCCATCGGCAGTTCTGTTACTGATGGATTGCTTTAACAATATTACAACTAGAGCCCATCCACTGTAAAAAAAAAAAAAGATGTTTAGACCAGAGTTACAGAGTTTATGTTACAAGCATGCAAACAAGCTATTTACCAACACAATGTCCGCAGATACTCCAAACACTTTATGCAGGTTGCAATTATTACAACCAAACTCCTTCCTGTATTGCTGTTTTTCTGCTTGTGTCTTTGGTCTTTTTTAATCGCTGGTAACATTTATTAGCCATGCCAGCAGAGAATGGAGGAGCTGAGATTTTGAGTTTCTAGATTTTCACTGTCCGCATCCACGGCATAGGGATTTAAATTTACTCTCAAACCACTTCAATTACTAATTGCTGAAAGGGTATTATGACATTTTTACTGAATAAAACACACACAAAAAAAATTTACCAATTGCAGCTTTTGGCTCCCCCAGGAACTGAGCTTGACCAAGGAAAAGAGCATGCATGGACGAGAGATGAGGGTTTCACTCAAACCCACAACAAAATGCAAAGTGGTACAATGCCAATGTCAAATAAAAAAAAGAGCATCTGTCAAGCAATTTTACAGATGTCACTATACGTTTCCGCAATTTACTTAAGTCCATATTTGATCACTTCAAGTTTTAGATTTTTCCTTTATTGAAAATCTCACTATTGACACCCAATAAGACATTAAAATAGTATTAACGAGTTATAATTACAGGTTATATTACAGGTAAGCTTTTGTTCCATAAAGTTGGTTTGGGACATCCCTATGCTGTTGGTCAAACACAGTTTTATGATGTCACTACTGATGATGTCACAAGTGATGTTGAACTTGACTCTAAACACGCACCGCCAGCCTGGAGACTTTGGGCAACAGGTTAGATAAAGAGGGTCCTGACAACTCAAGAATTGGAGCCATTGTGTTTCCATCGTGCCAAACTGAGCCGATATACGTGCAATGTAAATTGAAAGATTTTATGTTCTTTTCTCAAAAGGGAAATGCATTAATTTCAGGGGAAAAACCAAGAAACCAGTGAGCACTGGTATTGGCAAGCACAAGAGGGGAAAAGTTCTATCATCAGAAAATAAAAAATGCAAAAAAAAAACAAAACAAAACAAAACTCATTCATTTTGAGACGGTGCCTGATAGCGCGATGGAAACAAAATGGCTCCATAACCAGATTTTCTGGAACCTTCATGTTGTAACTCTATCTACTTTTTAACAAAACTTGGTGCGCACATTAATCATGACCTGAAGTGGTGCCCTTCGCTAATCTGAAGTCGATGACTTTTGTATTTTTTCTGGTTTCCATGGAAACATTTTGAACTTAGAATTTTAGGGGGTGTCATGGTTTGTTTCCGGAGCAGGTGGCATTTTCATTCTTTCAATATGTGGGGCCGGGGGGATATGCCATCTGCTGATGTCTCTTGTTATTATTATTATTATTATTAATAATATTATTATTATTATTAAGGGAAAACACGTGCATTAACTAGCTATCTAATAGCCTAACTATACTGGGCGCCATTAAAAATGGAAGAATCATTGGGTTTTTATTGCTTTTCGAGTAAGATGCCAGTGGAAATAACAAAAATTGCATTGTATTGTAATTCTGCATCTCTCCTTCTCAAGCTTGTTGACTCCTTTTGAGTGAGAGGCAGTGGAAAGCCATTTTCTCAATGAGTTTCATTTGCCTGAGTTTGATCAGGAGGTCATGCAATCCAGCTGGCAGAGTATTGTCCTTGTCTCCCACTCCCAATCACAGTCTTCAGTAAGAGCGAGACATGGGCAACATCCTCTGTTGACATTAACGTCCTGACGCCCCACTGCCGCAAGTCCTGGATGGAACTCTGCACGGAGGTAGGCTGGGTACTACATGTGGACCAGTTTACCTTGAGCCTCATTTTATGTATATTGTATTTTTTTCTGTGCGTGGTTGATGCTGAGTTTTGAAGGCTTCCCAAATATCCTGACTTGTGAAATCTTCCATCCCGAAATTTCAGGGCATGGGAGCAGTGGTGGAAGGCTAAAGAAATGGTGGCTGTTTCAGAAAAAAATCGGTCCCCGGAAATGTTCGCAGGTCAAAAACCATCGGCCAGTCGAACGAGGTGACTGAACTAGATAATGAGCCATGGGCAATTACGGTAATGAACGCTCAAGTACCTTCTAAATACCTATTTTAATGTGAAAAGTAGAAAGTGAAAATGTTTGTAGGCTTGAGCAGGGTGAAACAGTGGCTTTGGACAATACCAGCGCTTATACGTATTCATGTGAAATTATGTTTGAGTTTACCCTTCATGTCTCCTGTGCCTCAGCAAGCTGTGGAAGGTGATCCAGAGTTGGCCGTGGAGCTTGAATCAGAGCTGAAAGCTGAATCTGAATCAGAGTCAGTGGAAAAGATTGAGTCGGAGCCTGCTGTGGAGTCTGAGTCGGACCAGGCTGCAGAATGTCAATCAGAGCTGGTGGAGGAGATCGGGTTGGAGCCGGCCATGGAGTCTGAATCAAACCTGGCTTCAGTATCTGAATACGAGTCGATGGAGGAGATCGAGTCGGAGTCCGAATCAGACCTGGCTTCAGAATCTGAATACGAGTCAATGGAGGAGATTGAGTCGAAGTCTGAATCAGACCTGGCTTCAGAATCTGAATCAGAGTCGATGGAGGAGATCGAGTCGAAGTCTGAATCAGACCTGGCTTCAGAATCTGAATCAGAGTCGATGGAGGAGATCGAGTCGAAGTCTGAATCAGACCTGGCTTCAGAATCTGAATCAGAGTCGATGGAGGAGATCGAGTCGAAGTCTGAATCAGACCTGGCTTCAGAATCTGAATCAGAGTCGATGGAGGAGATCGAATCGAAGTCTGAATCAGACCTGGCTTCAGAATCTGAATCACAGTCGATGGAGGAGATTGAGTCGAAGTCTGAATCAGACCTGGCTTCAGAATCTGAATCAGAGTCGATGGAGGAGATCGAGTCAAAGTCTGAATCAGACCTGGCTTCAGAATCTGAATCAGAGTCGATGGAGGAGATCGAGTCGAAGTCTGAATCAGACCTGGCTTCAGAATCTGAATCAGAGTCGTTGGTGGAAATTGAGTCGGAACCAGCCATGGAGTGTGAGTTCGACCTGGCTGCAGAATCCAAATCAGTGGAGGTGGCGGAGATTGAGTCGGAGCAAGCTGTGGGGTGTGAATTAGACCTGGCTTCAGAACCTGAATCGCAGTCAGTGGTGGAGATCAAGTCAGAGCCAGCTTTGGAGTCTGAATCAGAGCAGGTGGTGGTGATCGAGTCAGAACAGGTGGAGGAGATTGAATCAGAACCAGCCCTGTTGGTAAGAACAGACCCTCATTTTACTAGATTCCCACAAAAGCAGCAAAATTTCCCTCCTCTCATTTCATTGAATAAGTTATTCCTAAAGTTGCCACCTCATGTGGTTTGGGTAGACGTAGTCTGTTGATAATTATTTTCTAGGCCTCATTCAAACTAGATTTGTTCTCAACTTCTTTGCTTGCAAGGAATGTTATCCCACTAGATGTGATTATCTTCTTGTTCAGTCATCTTTGGTTATGGAATCGCTTTGCAGATCCCAAACAGTGAAACACGAAGGGTCCATGGTGTTCCACTCTGTGGGGATGTAGAGTACAAAATGGCTCAGAAGGCCTGGAGTCATTAATCAAGGTCAGAGTGGAGCAGAAAAGTGTAGTCCAAGACGACAAAAAACAGGCTGTGAAGATGGAATTGGAGCCAATCCTCATGGTGAGTACAGACCCTCATTTTACTTTTCCTACAAGCCAAAAAAAAATTTCCTTCCTCTGATTATATTGCATAATTTGCTAATGAAGTTGCCCAAGTTACTCATGAAGTTGCCACCCAATGTAGTTTTGTGTACTCTTACTTTTTCAGTCATTATTTTTCAAGTCCCAATTAAAACTTGACTTATACTCAACTTCTTTGTATGCAAGGATTATTTGCATCTCTCCAAATGTGATAGCTTCTTATTCAGGGATATTTCATTTTGGAATTACTGCGCAGATTGCGAGTAGCGAAACACAGAGGCTCATCGATGGTGTTGGATTCTCCATGGTCCTGGTGCACCAGATGGCACCAGATTGGACCGAGTTCTATCTGGCCACTCAGAGCACAAGAGGGATGATGAGGCAATAATCACAGTCCATCCCTGGCACTCACTGCGCATTATGCAGTTACTGAGTGAGCTGTTCAAGCTAGACATGGCCGAGGAGCATTTCATGCACACCTGCATTGTCTCTCTGCTGGAGGCTCGTGAGGATATGGCACTTAAGTGCCTGTGCTGCCTACTGTTCAACATCGGCAGAAAAATAGACACTTATAGAAGAAAGGTACTGGTGAGCACGCCAAGAAATCAGTAATTAAACCCAAACATATACAAACACACATATATACACACGTACACTGTAAAAAAAAAAAAAAAAAAAAAAAAAAAGTTGTCTCAACTGAAATAAGTTAGTGTCCAGGCTGCCTTAAAATTTAAACCCTTTGAGCACCGAATACATTTTCAAGGAATTAAAAATGTAGTCATCCTGAGCTGTTGAAAACCAATCATGTGGCAACTTGTTTAAAAGTTGCCACATGATAGGTTTTCAACAGCAACTGACTTTGATATCTTTCATCATTAGGCAACTATAGTTGCCCACAGCGCTGAAAGGGTTAAGTTCATTGAACTTGAGATGATAAGTTGCGGTAATAATCAACTATAATCTTAAATTCAGTTAACTTGAAATTTTAAGGCAGCCTGTACTCTAACTTTTTTCTGTTGAGACAACTTTTTTTTTTACAGTGTATATATTATACATTCTGACCATCCCTTCTTCCCTGTGTCTGCAGAGCCATATAGATAAATACCAGCGCCAAATGGAGCGCATCCTGGAGGAAGGAAAGACCTCCTACAAAATCAGATGTATGATACAGTGGATCATGGACCTGAGACCGGTACAAACTCCCCCATATTCAGCTCCATCCCAAATCATCTCAGCTCCATCTTTCATCTTCTCGGCCCCATCTCTCACCTCCCGTAGTGTTTCAGTTCTGTCGGTAAACTTGACGAACTATGTGTGTAAGTGCAGCAACAACTTAAGTACTAAACTAGCTAATAATATGGTTACTGGAATAGCCTTCTCTGATTTTTACCTTTCAATCTTCATCTCCTTGCCAACACTGTATATATATAAAGATATATTTGAGGAAACTCGAGTAACAGATGTCTACCACTTACTCCCCACTCAGAATACCTGGGCCCCCAGGAACAGAAATCAAGGCCCCAAAGCAATCACTCAGGGCCACAGAGAGGCAGAGCTGGGGCCCCAGCAGGAGAGGGATAAAGTTGTACTGCAGCTTGTGGACAAAATGGACAATACCCACCAGTACCATGGGGAACACCGAGGCTCCAGCAGAGCACAGAGATGGAGCCATAGGGTACATCAAGGCTGTGTTCAAAAGCAAAGATTGTACTATGGAGAACATCAAGACCAGGAATGGTACCACAGATGGTACCATGGAGAACGTGCTAAGGACCAAAAATGGTCCCACAGGGAACACCAAGGCCATGTTCAAGACCAAAGATGGTACCATGGCAAACATCAAAACCATGCTCAGGACCAAAAACGATACCAGTGGGAACACCAAGGCCAGGGTCATCAACAAAGATTGTACCAAGGGGAACATCAAGGCCGTGCTCAGGACCAGAAATGGTACCGTGGGGAACACCAAGGCTGCGCTCAAGAGCAAAGATGGTTCCAGGGAAAACGTCAAGGCTGTGCTCAAGACCAAAGATGGTATTGTCCGGAACACGGAGGCCGCTATCAAGAACAAAGACAGTTCCATTGGGAACGTCAAGGCCCTGCTCAAGACCAAAAATGGGACAAAGGGCAGTACCAAGGCTGCGCTCAAGAACAAAGATGGTACCATGAGGGACCGCCTGACAAACCTTGTTTCAAAGCTCGAAGGTTAGGAGAAGTAAAAAGATCTGCTCCCAAGGTGAAACCTTTGTTGCCGTTTGAAGCAGAAAGGAGCTTTCCCACCCATTTTTCCCCTCTTAGGAACTCAGTTTGCAAAAACTGAGTTAATTCGCTCATCTGGTTACATAAAAGCAGTGGAGCGGTTTTTGGTGGGTTTTCATCCTTTCGGGAGCAAACCAAAGTAATGTGGTTACACTTTATTTTAGGGCACTCTTATTAGCCATTTATTATTAGTTTTATTAGTTATTAACTTATGTGAATACTGTTAATTTATTAGGCGTGTATTTGCCATTATTGAGTACTTCTGAGCTGCTCATTGCACAGGCCTTATTCTACATGCTATAAACTGTTAGTACTCCTTCCTCAAATAAGCCCTTAATTAATGTTCAATAACGGTTAAGGAAGTACTTATACTTGAAATTAAAAAGATGCGAGGAAGTGTCACAATGAAGGAGAGGCCAAAGGCTGCTAAATGAGAAATCCTTCATTCCATTAAGTGACGTCACATGTGGAGGTGGAGCAATTAAACGTCAGGGCTGAAGATGCATGGCCTCTGTGGAGGACACACCAGTTTCCTCACTTTAAGCTCTTCCAGAGGCTTTTTCCCTTCTTGATCCACATCTCCTCGAGGTGCCCTTGAGGTATTGGTAAATCCTTCATGATTGCAGAGGCAGAACGATTCACAGGAAAGAGGATAAGCTTTGAAGAAGCACAGGTTTGTATAATAAAAAGGACCCTATCCATCTTTCCTTTCTATCTCTCTATCCTTCCTTCCTATCTATCTGTCTCTCCTTCCTTCCAATGATTCTGTCCTTCCTTCCCATCTATCCTTCCTTCCTATCTACCCCATCCTTCCTTCCTTCCTTTCTCTCCATCTGTCCTTCTTATCCTCCCAGTGAGGATCTGCAAAAGAGATGTAAGTGCCGTGAAGATGGAAGAGGCGAAAGCTGCCAAATGAGAGATCCTTCGTTCCATTAAGTGACGTCACATGAGGAGGTGCAGCATTTAAGTGTCCGCCGAGGATACAGCTGTGTTTCCTCACTATAATCTTCTCCAGAGGCTTCCTCCCTCCTCCCTTCTGAGCCATCTTTTGCCTTCCTCCTGGAGTACTCAGCTATCGCAATGCATCGTGATAATTGTTGTTTTTACTGCAAAATAACGTTAGGGAGGCCACGTTATTGTCTACAAATTGACCCTTTAAGTTGGGATCTGGGAACTCAAGCTTTGCTTGCAAGCAGGATATGCAAGTTGGTCATTCGGTAATGTTAATTATTCTTGATTTAGCAATAAAGACTGTGCAGAGCAGCAATTTTCAGCGTCTTGTGTTTTTTGCTTTGGCTAACAGAGGGCGCTACCTGCTGTAGCAGCTCATTCTGCCTTGTCTTCTTTTCCTGACATTACTCCAAATTTCTGAGGCTTCAGGTTAATTTTCTTGCTAGCATGGCTGATAACAAGATAACATTATCAATACAACCACTGGTGAAAGTGAGCTGGTATGTGGTACTGAAAAATCTTCCATGTCAGGATTATTAATGGAAGAATAATCCATTAAAAAATGCAAAATTGTGTTATGGTGTACAAGGGGTTAAAGTCTCTTTTTTGCTTAATTTTGGATGATTACCTCAGGTTTTCATTGATGAAAACCTGTATTGATGTAATTGTAACTGATTTTAGACAGTTTGGTCAACTCTTTCTATGTAATCCTGTTTGACCTAGTGTCCGGACATAGAAATTTCTGCCGAAAAAGGGTCTTAGAATAATTTTTTCATAAAGTATGTTCATATAGAAGGAGGTTGATGAAGTTTTTATTTCATTAAATGAATGTTTAAATATGTATATTTGTCTGGTATAAATGCCATTACCATCATCCAGTGTCCACGGGGTCACCTGGGGGTCTGAGGTCCAGGGTCTGAAAGGGTCATTTTGTGCCTGAGGTGCTTTTCAGACCCCCACAAGTCCCCCACCAATGGTACTATTATCCTAAAACTTAGTTTTGTGGTGGGAAAGTTCCCAAATATGAGGAGAACCACATTTCCAAGCGTAACATTTACTGAACTGAATCCAAAGGACCCCCAAAAAGTGAAAAATCACTTGTCCCTTAAAAAAATTAGGATTTTGGGGGCTCTGATGTCTCATGAAGTGTCTCAAGGTGATCCTGATATATGGGCCAGAATACACCAGCACATCAAATTTCAGCCTCCTATCTCTATTACGTGAGAAGTTATGGTCTTTTCAAAATGCTACAAAATAAAATGACCAATTCACATAAGTCAAAAAAAGGGCGTGGCACCCACATTTCAAGAGGGCACCACACAAAAACTGTTAGAGATATTGACATGAAGCTTGGGATTCCTTTGGTACAGAAAGTATTTTTGGACAAAGTTTGAGCAAAATCTGATAGGTGTCATGCACATGGGTGGCTGAGGTGCCATGGAATGACCCTACTGTAAACAGTTTAGTTTCAAACTACATTTGGTACAGGCAGTGACTTAGTTAGATGTCAAAAAGTTTGTCAATAAAGTTAATTTACGTGAAATAAAATGTTTTCTCAATTAAATGGAGATGTGTTTCACTCATAAAATACAGGCTCGGGCAACAAGAAAATGCCTTGGTGCCCGGATACCAATTTGCTTTGATGCCATGATGCCCTCCCAATGCCTGCCGATTGCCTCGGTGCTCTCAGGGTTTTGTACCCATCCAAGGCAAACTTTGCTGCGCTCCTCCAGTCATGAATTTCACACCCTGCATGTGCACAAGAAGTGATTGACACTGCGTTAGAAAATCCTCCTGGCTCAGATTGGTCAATTTTGATCGGGCGTGTAGGATTCTTGCCAATACCATTAAAAGCACTGGGAGAAGCCAAATGAATCTTTTTTTTTTACCTGTCTCATGTACTACTAGAGTGAGATTTCTGCACACATGAAAAAAAGTTATTTTTATAAAAGTTACCAACTGCACCTTTAAGGGAATTTGTTACCAACTATCATAATCCTTTCTATGCGTCAGGCCCTGCAGTGGGGAGGTGTGTGTGTGTGTGTGCGTGTGTGTGTGGAGGGGTGGGGGGTATGGAATGGGCAGGGGGGCTTGTTTTGTTTCTTGCCACCATTTTACAGTTTATTTTTTCTCGCTGCAAGTGGGCGTTGACCTCACTTGCCTTCTAAATGAGGGTTCAGGACTGCTTTTTATCAGATTTTTGTCTATTTTTCTGTTGAAGCATCACCAGTTCCTGGTAAATGTGCTGCAAAAATAAATTGTTGTTGACAGAATTGAAGCATGCCCTGTCTTGGCGTGGGCCTGTTTGGTTCAAAAATAAATGTTGGTTTGTTTAAAAAAAAAAACACTTGTTGTTTTCCCCCGATACATTAGTGCCCATTACTGTGACCATTTTATGAGAATGAGTGTATTTCCTCTGTGATGACAACTTTAGTATCACATAGAAAAAAGGCTTAAATCAACAGCCAGTGGCTGTGTCCTGGAGAGTGCAAGACATCTTACCATTGTGGAACGGAGGAGCCTAGCAGGATTGCTGAAGTGTAATGACTAGAGAGCCTAAATTTTCTCATTGAATGTCCAAGAGTATTAATGTACTTTAAATGTAAACTGTAAGTTAATCTTCTGTAGATAACAGTGCCTGCTATATATTTAAATGCAATTGTAATGCCCAAGGGCTGAACTGCAGTGTGGCGGTACACAATGTAATTCTAAAATCAGCTGTGCATGTCCTGGAGAAGTGTACTTTTCCTTACTTAAATTAGAAAACAAGCTTGTGGCAAAATAGGCATCCTCTCTCCAGGCCGAAAATGGGCCCCTATCACAGAAGGGCCCCTTATAAGATTTAATTTAGCATTGTTTACTCGTGCAGTACAGAGTTTCCATGACATTTTGCATCATGGACACACATTCATTTTACTTTCTGGAGCCAGTGACATAAGTCAGTATTACTGAGTTAGCTGGATCACTGCGCTCGGGCTCCCCCTTAGAATCTGGAACATAGACTGAAGCAAAAATTGCTATGATCCAGGCCAGGAACCATATGCAGAGTCTGAGTATAATCCAATAGTTGGGTTTATTGATAGTAATATGGTAAGACTGACGGATGGAGCCCAGAGCAGAATGATACTGTTCAGTTCAGATTGTATAGGCTTGGGTGCAAGGGGTATGTCTGTGCCCAGCCAATGGCAATGCAGGTAAGCTGCCGGATGGAGTGCACACTTTGCCAGAGCAGAACTGTCAGATGTCAAGACTGGGGAGTTTAGAAGGAACGCAATCCCAATCTCAGTGACCACGGAAGGCTTGGCAGGTGTTCCTAATAAACTGGGCTGGGGAATATACTGAGATATGATTAATAGAATTGCAGACCCAATCCTGGGGACCGAAAGTAAGGCTTGTGAGCTGGTTCTTATGAACAGAACAAGGAAGAGAACTTTTGTTTTTTTAAATATCATTCAAGACTACAAATAATTTCCGAAGACGATTAACTTTCACAAGGAAATCCCGACAGGTTGCTAAGGAGCATATAGCAAGTGAAGATACAGCAACTTTAACCATCAAAGTAAGGACCTAATATACGCAAACACACACTTGAGGGAATGGGGAAACATAAATTCTTAACTGCTGGTGGGGAGAGCACATAGGACACAAACTAATCAAATGAGACAATATATCTTAATGACAAGCAAGCTGTTGGATGGTAGGAGACTTGAAAGGAATTTCCACGAGGGTTGTGACAAAAAATAAATATTCCAGGTTTTAGTCAGCGCAGTTATCTAGCTGACTTTATAATTCTCAGGCCTTTGAAACCAAACGCTACCTGTCTTGGACTGTTTGTCTCACTATTTACCTCTGGTTTACAGTTCATACCACCAATCAATTCATTTATCAGTTCCGGTATATACTGGACAAAGAAAGTTAGGGATCACCCAACTTTTCAATATTAAAATATGATATGGAAAAAAATGCAAACTATCAAATATTTCAAATTCAAAATTTGGGGTGATCCCTAACTTTCTTTGTCCAGTATTAAATTACCCATTAGTTGTTTTGGAGTCATCCCCATGCATATTATGTCATCCATATTCATTAGGCTGAGCCCCAGAGTCAAATCTCGCCTGAGAAACAATCAATATTTGATTGGCAAGTTCTGAACCACTGATCTGGGGTCAGTAAGAATGCCGGTGGTGATTACCTCTGCCATTAGGTAATGTTTTACCTTTGGTTTATGGGTAAGTATTCTTGTTTGTTTGCTAGCAACATTACAGAAAATGTATGGATGGATTTTTACAGAAGTTTAACCAGAGGTGTATCTTAGCCCAACTTTGAAGTGGTTTCATTTTGGGAGTGATCCGAACGAAATTCTGGATCCAGGAATTTTAAAGAATTCTCCACGATTGAGGGATGGGGTCATTTTTGAAAATTTTGCATTTAAATTGAGAAATACATGTAGCTCAAGATACTAAACTTCAGGGGAACCCTTGTGCCTGATGTTAGAACTTGATCTGGATCTGATGTCTCATCTGGATCAGATGGACAAAAACAGGGATTACCATGGGGGTCGTATTGAGAGAGAAGGCTGCAAATAGTCATCTCTAATCAGCACTAACACTGGGGTACCACAAGGTTGTGTCCTTTCACCCTTATTATTTACACTGTACACCAACGGCTGTGTCCGTCTTCAGGATAAATGTGCACTGGTTAAGTTTGCTGATGCTGTTGCTCTGATAGGGCTTTAAAATAATAATAATAATAATAATAATAATAATAATAATGAGGCTGGGTACAGAGCTGAGATAAATCACTTTTTCAACTGGTGCCAGGACAACTCATTGGCTTTAAACACAAAGAAAACAAAGGAAATGATAATTGATTTTAGAGGGAATGCATCTCTCTACCCTGTGATTTTGAATAACATGACTATTGAAACTGTGCGAGAGTACAAGTATCTGGGTACTATAATTGATGATAAATTGACATGGAATGGTAACACTAATGCAAGATTTGCAAAGGCTCAACAACGTCTCTATTTTTTAAGGAAACTCAGAAGTTTTCATGTTGACAGCACCAAGCTGAAATTGTTTTACAAAACTTTTACTGAAAGTGTGTTAATTTTTTGTATTCAGTGTTGGGGGGCTGCTCTTACTGTGCAAAATAAGAACAAATTGGGGAAAATTGTTAAATTAGGGACCAAGATAACTGGAGTTCAAATGTGCAGTATTTCCAATCTGACTGACCGATTCACACTTAATCTGACGAAAAAGATCATTGCAGCCCCAGAGCATCCTCTTTGGTCAAAGAATGAACTCTTGAGCTCAGGGCGTAGGTACAGGATGCCTCTGATAAAGACTAAGAGAGGAATCACATCCTTTGTGCCATGCAGCATTCAGCTGCTTAATAAGCTCCAATGATGTATAATGATTTATTTGGAACTTAATATTTGATAGTTCTTGTGTTTTGCCATGCAATGCCGTTTTTAGTGATATATTTATTTATTTATTTATCCTTCTTGTTTCATGTTGTATGTGCTGTCTTGAACTGCTGTTTGATGTCTTCGTCATTTATGTTCTTATGCTCTGAGTGCAAGACAAATTCCCCAAGGAGCAATAAAGGTTTTCATTCATTCATTCATTTAAATAGGGGGGGGTCTGTTGGGCCTTGGCTGAGTTATACACTCTCTGAGTGCTCTTGTTATAATTAATGATAACTCTGCCACAGAGCGATCACTTAAAATAGTGAAGGAAAAAAATGCAAGCAGAGTTTCCGCTGTTTCTGTGAGCCATCGTTATCAGGAAATTTAATTTGCAAGTGCGAAGTTGTTCCGCGACAAGGACAGTGAATATGACAAATTAGGAAAATTGAGCTTCCTGCCAGAGATGAACTTGGCAATTAAAAAGAAAAAGGAAAAAACACTGCTGAATTTAACAATGCAAACCCTGATCTTGGACATGCATGCACCCCCACGTGCCTGCATTTCCTCTCATAAGGATACTGTATACTGTACGGTCATATTGACATGCAACTGCCAACTTGAATACACACATTATATATTCCTGCTTTTACATGCACCATATACATACATACTTACACATATACATATACACATACATACACACACATACATGTACTCACATGGGTCAATGACGTGACATTGTCCGAGTACACTACTTTGGTTAAAAATAATTTTAAATGATTCATAATAAGCATCATTTTATTCTATAAAACCTGTTTAATTTGAACATATTTCCAGTTTATCATAAAAATTATATATATTTTATGTTTTGCCATCTCAAACCCTCAAAATGTCAGGTGGCGCAACCTTCCGAGCAAGTTAACACTATGTGAAGTGTATTAAATATGTAATTTAAAATATGAATTAATATAATATCAATATGTGGGGGCATAATTTTATATTGAAAACCTTTCAAATAAACAAAGTTTAATAGTCTAATTGTTCTTAAATTGTTTGGAAAACCAAAATACTCGCCCCCTACAATAAAGAATCCATAAGTTACTTTTAATACCCAGCTCAGTTACAAAATAGTAATGTTTTAGGCAGCGTAGACACTCTCAGGTATACTTACTAAAAATTACTTAGAAAAAAAAAAGAAGGAAGTGTGTTTTTTTTTAAAGAAACTTTTGGTTGCGCCACCTGACATTTTTTGGCAGGTGAATTGCAAATGCAGTCTAAAACTGTACTAAAACCCTGTAAATGTTGTGCAACAATTAAGACTTGTTTAAACACACTCTTCCAACTTAAAATAAATGTATTCTGTACATTTCTAAAGATTTATAAAAAAAAAACATTTTTAAAAGGCTTATTTGTCATTGACCCACATGCAGGTAGGCAAGGGCACGGGGGGTGTTGCTGGGGCCTCCTGGTGGCGGCTGCAAGCTATAGCATCATGGATGCTGTAGTGACTTACAACAGTAATAGAAATTAAAACGGGGGGGAAAAAAACATGAATTTGGTTAAAACCTGCATCAAAAATGTTTTAAAATATTTTTAAAGCATTCATTATTTATTGAGGAGATGATTTGTCGAGGAAATGCTATTTTAAGTCTATTCTAAAATTAGGGCAGTACAAAGCTTCACTGACGATCAAATTCTAAATCAACATTGGAATACTTCAGCTCTTTCGTTGCATTTTGGCCTATTCTAAGTGTTCTACTTAAGCCCAGTATTTCTGTTTAAACCTGGTATTTTTGCAAAGTAGCAAATACCCCCCCTGCCCCCAAGCCTCAGTGTGTTGCACCCTGCCCAAACCCCCCCCCGGCCCAGTATGTTGCAGTAGGACCAATACCCCCCCTCTTGGCCCAGTATGTTGAAGTAGGCCCAATACCCTCCCCTAGTCCCAGTTTGTTGAAATAGGCCTTGACTTGATGAAATGTTATGATAGGTAAATGAATGTTCCTTTCATTTTTTTTTTTACAGTGTGTATATGTCGTCAAATCGGAAGCAGGGGGGAAAAAAAAGATTTTCAGATATTTAAACCACAAATACGGTTACAATAGCGTCTACACAAGGCCCTTCTTATTAATAGGAAGGTAAATTAGCAATATGTCTGCGAAGAATTGGTCTAACTAAAGTTCTTTGACCGGGACAGATGGACACTTGGAAGGATGGTTGTTAATAACCATTCTACCATTACAGCACTAAAAATCACCACAGAGTTGAATCAGTCGATTTTTTTGATCCAGTCTTAGCAGTAACAGTACATCGTGATCGTCACAATGCTGGTATTTATGGCAGTGTTTAAGATGATTGCTCCACGCTCCGTACACAGACTCAGTACATGT
The DNA here is from genome assembly GCA_029692085.1 of Gymnothorax javanicus. Taxonomy (NCBI): domain Eukaryota; kingdom Metazoa; phylum Chordata; class Actinopteri; order Anguilliformes; family Muraenidae; genus Gymnothorax; species Gymnothorax javanicus. The sequence continues at coordinate 121,393,714 of CM056198.1, forward strand.
AGTACATACACATGTACATGTGTGACCGTCCTCAAACATCTTGGCTGGACATGACTTTGGACACATATATGGACCAACCCCTTAAACTCTAATTTCTTTTCTCTTAAGATTCGCCTTTACGTTGGTTCCAAGTCAGAAAAAACATTTTTTCATGTTGTAGGACAATGCTGTATACATATTGTTTCTGCTGGTTACTGTGCTTCACTAAACTTATATCACACTCATGCTGAGAGAAATATTCAAACCCAGGACGCCATGTTTTTTTATGGCCACAGTAGTACATCAAATAACACAAATATTTACATCTTGTACATCATTTTACGCACATTTCCCTGTAATTCAGCAGGACATATTTGGGATCATTGAAAGTCTTGAGATCCCCTCTAGAACTTTAAATAGGCCTGAGGTTTTACAGTTTGGAATACAGCAAGTGCATTTGACTATCCCACATTAAGGTTGTAGGTTGTATGGAGTTATTTCTGCATATTAATTTATTCATTAATTTATTTCAGCAAATATATACTTTGCATTTTTCAAGGGAAAATTCTAATTCATTTGTGCCTGGGTAGCAAATAATTAAAGTGCTAGTCTGAGTGGTTGGCAGTGCACCAGTGTATCACCCCTGGACTTGTCTAAATAATCTTTTAAAAAATCAATACATTATTTCTGAGCTTTCACCGGATGGGGCAGGCTGCATGCGCGAGTGAGTCTGGTGTCCGATATCGCTCGCCGTCTTTTCCATCTCTAGATTAAAGGAGTCAGCTCGCCGTTTAGCTCTTAGTCGCTACGCTAATGGCAGCAGGGACCTCTCTTTTGTTACCCTCTTCGAAAAAACAAAAGATTTAAAGAAAAATTACCGGGTAAGTGCTTAACTGTACTGTATCATAACTCTTCCACCCCTACACCCTCCATCTTTTCCTGGCTAAATGGAGTTTTTGTTAGGGGCTGACATTTCTCAGTTGTGTGTACATTACATTAGCCGAGTGCTGAACATGCGTATGCTAATTGTATTCTTTTGTGGGGCCCTTCTTAATGTCAACAAGGGCTTTGTTCCTGTAAGTGAGTCGGGACTCGGGATTCCATCATCGCCGCGGTAACAAACAGGAGGAAGGAGGGGCCGGGCATTTCTGAGAGACGGGGGGGGTAGTAAGGCCTTTATAAAGGGCTGCCGGGACGTCCCGGTTCTGAACAGTACTCCTCGCTTCCTTGACCCTGGTCCGGCTCGGTTCTAGCCCGGTGCAGATTCCTGGTTATCCCAGCAGCATGCAGGCCCACGGATCCCTCCTCTTCCTGGGGCTGACTCTGGCCCTCTTCGCCCTGGCTGTTGGCTCCCAGACAACTCTGCGCTACCGGAGAGTTCTCCAGATTCCCCGCACTAATGCAGCTGCTGATACAGACACTCAGGTAGGCCGAGTCGTCACAGAAATGTGCATTGTGACAACATGCTTTACGGCTCTCTGTAATACAACTGAAGGTAACTGACAGAGAATCAGTTTTCCCACTGACCGCAAGGAGCCACATGCAGCTTGCCCAAATACTGCAGATGCTGTTTTTTAATTGTTTGAATAGTAGAATAAGTACGTATCTGACAAATAACTCCTTAAGGCACTGGTTCTTCAATATTAATGACTAAGCTTATGTTCTAGATAGGTAACTCTCAGTCTTGAGATTATTTTAGTTCTTTTGTATTGCATTTATCTTTATTTTGCTATGGTTCTAGGTTTGTATTGATCTTATGTTCATGAAATTGCAATGACTCAGTGTTGCTGACTACTTTTAAGTTTGATCCCTTATACTCTGATTTTTCCTTAGATTTCACCTTAAGTAGGTCCAAAGTTAGGAAAAAACTCATTTTTTCCATTTTTTGGGACAATGTCACATACACATTCTGCATCTGACAGCAGCGTTTCACTGAAACTACATCACTCTTACACTGAGGAAACATTCAATCCCAAAATGCCATGTTTTTGAGGTTGTAGTATGCAACTTGTAACATCAAATACAAAATATCTAGATCTTGTGCATCAACTTACATTCATTTTTCGGTAATTTTGCTCAACATTTTGATCTCATATTTGAGATCTTCGGAAATCTTGGGATCTCCACTGGAACTTAAAATGGACCTGAAGTTCCACAGTTTTGAATGAAGCGGCTGTATTTGACAGACCCATACATGGGGCCAAAGGCTTTATAGACATAAACTAATATAAGGACTGAAATCAGAAATACTTTTTGAAGTATTGGGAGACAAGATAATAATTTAGAAAATACTCGGGAAATACCCCTTACACACCATAACCCATATATATAATTGTTTATTTTTTAAAATAACTTAAAAGAATTTACTTTGGCATATCTTGAAGCTTTTAAGCTCCCTTTCGCTTCACTTGTGTTTTGTCGGGAGTTACAGCATCTTAGTGAGTCACAAAGAACGACTCCTGACAAAGGGAAAACCCCGCGTAGCAATTTAATGCACTTTTTTCTTTTTTTGATCTGTGCAATTGTCTGCCTGTTCAGCACTCCCTCAAGTGATAGTTTGCCAATTCACTGGGTTTGGTGCCCACATCCTGCTATGCAATTAAACTATATAATTTCTTGCTTTTTACAATCTCTGACCTTTTTATTTTCACGATTCTGGGGAAAGTGCACATTCAGTGGCTCTCTGCATGCAGGAGACATTGCATTCTCTTTTCATTGCGCTTGTCTTATTTTCTGTGCTGTGCTCCATTGCTTTATAAGGCAGAACTAATTTTAACAGGTATTGCAGCCTTCAGAGCATGTGGATGCTGTTTAATTTGCGCCGTGGAAATTCCGCGAAATAATGGACAACAGAACTACCAGACTTAAGCCAACTAATTACCTCAGGGCCCGAATGGGTTTTTAGACTGCTTGAAGTCGATGAGCACTTAATTGTTCATCAAAACTGATTATCACTCTCAAACTAAAGAGGAGAATGGGATGCTGGAAAATCAATGATGTTCAGCAGAGGTCTTGAATGTAGAAAGTTATGTAAAAGGAGTGTGTGAGAATCTAGAGCATATGTTGGTGCAGCTGTGTGTGTGTATGTGTGTTTGTGGAGGGAGAGAGAAAGAGAAGAAGAGAGGGATGCAGATCTTTATCATGCAGATGTACCCAGCCTAAAACAGCTGTACCATTGAAGGTCTCTTTATGTGTGAGATAAGAAAGAGAGGGAGGGAGGGAGAGAGATAGAGAGACACTAACTGTCCATCATTCTTCACTGTTTCCAGGAACAGATGATGGAAGCCCTGTGGACTCAGGTTGTTCAAAGACGGAGTGCGTCCCAAAACAGCAAAGTGCCCACAGTTCAGCGGTCAGGGACTTCTGCGGTCAAAGTGCCCACCGTACAGCGGTCAGGGACTTCCGCGGTCAAAGTGCCCACAGTTCAGCGTTCAGGGACTTCCGCGGTCAAAGTGCCCACCATACAGCGTTCAGGTACTCCGCAAGTCAAAACCGTCAGCCAGCCAAGCAAGGTGCAGGCAGCGGTCAGGGGCACAGTCACAGGCAGCAAGGTGCCTGCTGTAAACAGGAATATCTCCAAAGCAATCCAGATGCCTGCTGGAAACAAGAGTATCGCCATGGTGACCCAAGTGTCTGCTGGGAATCGGAGTTCCATTGGCAGCACAGGTGTGGCTCAAGAAAGTGTGCTTGTGGTGCCTGAAGTGAGCATGGCTGTAGTCCCAGAGATCATTGTGTCTGAAGTAGGCGTGGCCCCAGAAACTGGGGTCCCTGGGGTGGGCATAATTATTGTTCCGGAGATTCTAGGGGCCGGGAATAGCAAGATTTCGGAGAGTGGGGTCCCTGAAATGCCTGGGGCCGTGGTCCCAGAGATTGAGGCTCCCAGAGTGGAGGACAGCGATGCACTTGATGTGGGCGTGGCCCCAGCGGTGGAGGTGTACGTGGTGGATGGGGGCGTTCCCGCAGCCGAAGACAGGGGAGACGAGGAGCCCACTGACATCGGGCCAGGTCCGAATGGTACCAGCACACTTCCTCCCCGGGAAAGGAAAGCGGGCTGCAAGAGCTTCTACTGGAAGAGCTTCACTTCCTGCTGAAAGTACATTCCTGGCCACACCCCCTGCCCATTCCCCACCCACTCTCCACACTACAGGCCCCGCCCCCTTTACCTTCCGCTGCAGATTCTCAGCTTTGTACCTGCATCATGTGACTAATAAAAACAACACAAATTCTCTGTTGCTGTGCATGTGTGGATGACATCACATTCATACACTCTCCCTTACATAATAATCATAACATTTAACACTGTTACAACCACTACTCATAATGATAATGGAAAAATCAACATTACATAATAAATAAAATCTCAATCCATCACAATGATAATACCCCACATTATAGATTGTGAGATCACAAACTTATTTAGATTTTGAGGGTGCTTTAAATGAGCACTAGCACGCAACTAGCAATCTCTGACTGGAAACTGAAAAAGGTGAATTTTAAAAAATTTCTTTGAAAAGAAATATTAAATTTTCTTAGTTGCCTTCACTATCATGCCTCACTTTGTCATATCTGCATGAAATGATTCAAATTTCCAATATATGTTCATACGTTTGAAATAAAACATATCTTATATAGTTATACAAATATTTCCCTGGCTGTTCTGGTCTAAAAAACAAGTACTACATTTCCAACAGATTAGAAATGTATCTGTCCATTCCACCAGAAATCAGTTGTGTGTGTGTGTGTGTGTGTGTGTGTGTGTGTGTGTGCGTGCTTGCGTGTGGTGAGCAGTATAAAAGTAGGATAATCTGGGGTAAGAGACCCCCCTGAAGAAGAATGCATGTTTCCTGTTTAAAAATATATAATCTGCATGTCAATATAATATGTACTCAAGAAGTGTGCTTAAGTAAACGTATTTAGAGACAGGCTCTATCTTGCCTGTCGAGACATGTAGATCAACACAAACATTGTGTTCAGGCTTAAGATTAACTATATTTTCAATTTTTGACATTGCCCGAACTTTAACTGCAAAATTAATGTCATATAACGTACAGAAATTATTTTCCATTGACTTTAAGACGGTTCGATTATTGCCAGTAACTTTCAAATTGATGGGTCAAGAACAAATCACAATTGGAGAGATCTGTTTTCACTAACTAATAATTAAATTACTCTCATAAAAATACTGTAGCATAAAAAAATCATGTGAAAAGTTTATTAAAATTATGTGAATAAAAGGATTATTATTGTCTTCCTCCAGTTTATCCTATATCCCGTATGTTGCCATTCTTGAGTGTGCCATTGTGTTTGAGCAGAATGCTGATATTTAAGTTAGTTGTTTGTTCGTGTACATGTGCGTGTATTTTTTGTATTTGCTGGATTATGTGCGCATGAGAGGCACTGTGTTAATATCTTTTTACGCTGAAAACTGATATATGTGTATCCTGAACAAATAGGGGTGCAATTGGCCGCCTGTTGAGTATTAATGTCTTTTTCTCATCGCAAGCTGCCAGTCTTTCCGGGAAGACTACGTCTATTCACGATATTAAGCCCCCTTAACGTCCACAAAAAAATGCCAATGGAGTTGCAGAAGTGCTGAAGGTCGCGGGACACGGGAAAAATGACATCATTAAGACGCCGCGTCTCGTAGCGTCTCCCCATGCCTCGCCTCGTTTCGTTCGAAAGTTGCTATCAGCGATCACGCACGCCTTTATCAATCACGAAAAAAAGCCACGGGACATGCGGTCCTCCGCAGTTCGCCGAGGTTTTCCATCCTGCCGCTCGTAAACAGATTTCTTTTGACTGCCCGAGCGTAAAATTAATGAGGTGACAACCTCTCCTACCGCACTTGCCGTATTTAAACCGTATTAATCAAATGGGGAAGCAAAGAAAAAATTGAAATTTTGATCACTGAAAAGCCATTGTCGAACAGATTTTGCTTTACTGATTTGCTGCTGGAACCTCAGAGAAGGACGAAGGAAAAGAAAATGCGAGTCGCGGAAGCCGAGGAAAATGACCGCGGAATCTGAGATTCAGGATTTTTCCGCTTTCACGGTGATTTTTGTAAAGATATTTGCCTCAGAAATCTTGCTGAAAATTTGGGCTTGAATGTGCGCGTTTCATCAGTGGATAAGAGTAGCGTGGAAGTGATTTTGAAGAAGATGAGCTTAATAAAATCAGGAAATAACTACTGATTAACTGACCAATCTTGTCAGGTCATTAAAATGGAGGCCAACACATAATGTCAAATGATTCCATAAAACCAACCGACATTTATTAAATCCTGGGAGTATTTCTCTGTTTTTCCAATTTTTACTTTTATTACTATTATTGCAGTAAACCAGCGTAGGCTGCCTTTACTTAGCTCCACAGACGCTGGAGATGTTTGGTGACAATTTGAACTGTTAAAGTCATGAAGCAAACAGCACATATAGCAACGACATTAGACTATAATGTAGTAATCACAACAATAACACTCTCATCATCATTGCTATTGTCATTATCATCAGCAATACAATAATGATAATCATCAGCACCAGCATGACTTTGGCTGCACATATTATCTACAAATTTCATGACTGATAGCAGAGCAGTATTGCCATTACAATTCACATTGTGTCATCCAAATGTTTGCATTCTTTTTAAATATAGTTTGTTTGCACTTTTGGCCATTTTTATCATGCACTATGTCAGTTTAATTGATTTAATGGACAGTGGTTAGCCGTGACTCAAAAAGTGTGACATTTAACAGCCTGTCTGCTGAATAATGCATTCTGGGCTGTTACTTGCCCCGATAACTCATCTGATTCTCTGCTGCATGCATTTGCAATCTGCCAGTTCCATCGCCGAACGCTGGGAGTTCATGCCCGTCTTTTGGTATAAAATTGCATCATCACATTGCGTTCATTTGTGAGAATCACAATCGTGAGGACGTGCAACCTGTAAGGCCCCTGCTCTTAGGCATTCCTGGATCCCCGGCTACCTGCCTTCTCCTTATTTTTTAATTACCCCCTGTTCTCTTTGTAATTTTCAAACTTGGTTTCTCTTAGTTGATTATCATTCCCTTTTCTATTTATATCTTAGTTTCCACTTTCATGGGCAGGTAGCCTTAGTTTGTGACACCTTTTTGTTGAGAGCACCCCCTTTTGAGTTCATTAGTAATCCCTATGAAGTTTTGCCTTCATGTTTCTTATTCACCTTGTTAATTTAATAAATTCATGTCCTAGCATTTGGGTCCTCCATGTTTAATCACTCTCCTGGTGCTCTTATAACACCCCGGGCGCCAGGACATTATAAACCTGGTGATGCAGTGTACTGGTAAGGACAAAAAGCAGCCACATCAGCACCATCATATATTACAACGTGTGAGCAGTTGGATTTAATGCAAGGATAATAGAGTCATATAGCATGGTATAGGGGTGGCATGGTGGTGCACGGGGTCGCACTGTTGGTTGTTAGAGCAGGAAGCAGGAAAGTTATGGGTTTGAATCAGGTCCTGAGTGGAGTGTTGCATGTTCTCCCCATGTTGGCATGGGTTTCCTGTGGGTGCACTGCTTTCAACCCATGGTCCAAAGTCACACACGTCAATCTGATTGGAAACTCTCCATTGCCCATAGGGGTCACTTTCATAAACACAGATCACACTCTCTCTCTCTCACTCTACCACATTTTTCTCTCTCGATCCCCCTTTCTGCTTTGTATACAAACCGGTAATTACATCTTGTCAACTTCAGAAATATTAAATTTGCTGCTATATAGATATAGATTGGGTGATAGAGGGAGTCATTGTGAGATAGGAGCCCAGTCTCATCTCGACTGGTCATATAGTGACCCTACCTGACCAAGCGCCGATATACAACAAAAAAAGGGCTTTGGCATCCTTATTTTATGTCAGTTTAAAACAAACCCTACCCCCTAACCCCCAACCCTTGACCCAAACCCTAACCCTAGACGTCAAATAAAGACACCAAAAACCTTTTTCATTGTACATCGATCCTTGGTCAGGTGGTGTCACTATATGACGAGTTGCAATGCAAATGTGTTGATAGAGAAAAATTATTAACCCTTTCAACTCAAATTTTTGCTTGAATTTCCTATTAATGTGGCTAATGTGGCTTAATTGAAAAAAAAAGCCTTTTTTCTATATTGCATAGCAATGTCATATCTACACTCTTTATCTGCTAGTTATAGCATTTTGCTGAAGCTACATAACACTAATATTGAAAGAAATATTCAAACCCTGGACGCCATGTTTTTATGGCCACAGCATCACATAAAATGGAAACTATATCTTGTACATCATTTTATACACATTTCCCTGTAATTCAGCAGGACATATTTGGGATCTTTGGAAAGCTTTGAATCTCCACTAAATTTTAATATGGGCCTGAAGTTCCACCAGTTTGTAAAAAGGCAGCTGCATTTGATTGACCCATATATGCGACAGCAGAGTTGAAGGGGTTAAAGATCTTCAAACTACTGATCTGTGGAAGGACAAAGGTTTGAACGCATCACACACTGGCCACGCACACTGAATCATCCACATTCTTACAGTTTGAGCAGAAAAAAAATGAGAGATTATTAAGATGAGTGAGTGTACATCCATCAGCACAAACACTTTCTCATTCACTTGCATACTCAAGGACATACTGTGTTACGTGCACAAATACTCATGCACGTGGGGGACATGATGACACACACTGACGTTGTTGCAAGCTTATTTGCATGAATACGCATGCTGACAAATACAGGCACATGGACTCGTACGCACACAGAGACACGCACACACAGACACGTGTGCACAGGCACAAACACCAAGAGTCACACATGCATGCACACATACACATAGATTCACGCATGCTCACTCACACACACACACACACACACACACACACACACACACTTACAGACTCATTTGTGCCAAAACTGCCCCCCAGTAGGGAGATAATTACCCCAGCTTGCCCCCTGTCCCGGAGTCACAGCCCCCCCAAAAAAAAGCAATGATCTTCACAAACTCAATGATGGCCTGTCAAAACCATAGAACATTCATGTTCAGATGCACCATCAGTATTGTGTGGCAGTAATCAGTCACCACAGATGGGAGTGCAGACAACAGGCTTCCTATTTACTTCCTGTTTCACAACTCAACAGAGATTTGCTTCTTATTTAACTGACCTGGGCTTCACTATATTGAGCGCATTAACCCAGAGCCTTTAGAGGTAAGCACCCACCCACCCATGCACGCAGATAAGTTCCAGTGTGTCCTGGACATGAAGAACAAATTGACACCCCTCAGCGTATCAAAACACACAGTAACGAATTGACTTCACTCCAGCCAGGTGTGTAATTGGTTACCTGCAAATTGTCAGGGAAACCTGTGATAAACTAGCATCACATCCAGGGGGAGTAGCAGTACTCCTATTCACTTCATGTTACTGAAACTAGGGTTAGACACCGGCCTGATGAGCCACTTGGTTCAGGACAGACTTCCCATTGCCTCCTGGTAATAGATAATTTAGCCATGCCCTGGACAGACCTGAGTGTAATTATAGCCCTGGCTTCAGCATAAGACCATTGATGCAAACCGTCCAGTTGGTCCCCAACTGAAAAACCATGGTAACAGTTTGACAGACAGACTGCCGGCCCCTTCCCATCCCCAGCTGGTGCATTCCATTGCAAGAAGAACTCACTTTCTGAGTGTTACTATAGGACATTACCACACCTTACAGCAGCTAAACTGTGCGACTAACAACCCCCGACGATCACCTGCCTTTCTCCAGCCTTTATGATCAAACAAGTAACCCTCCGACATATCAATAGCCTCTCGCACCTTCAGATTCCGCGACTAACGACTCATAATTCAGCGTCCTTTCCTTTTCTATAGCTATAGGCGGGCAATTGTGAACAATTTTTAAGAATAATCTAGCTTGTTAAACAGCGATGTTCAAAATCTGAATATCAGTCAGAAGACATGTTAATCCTACCTTGTGCAAAAGGTACAGAATATTTCCTCTTTGAACATATTAGTGACACTAGAATGTGAGGAGTACTGATATATGACTGCAACAAATAATTCCAAATGTTGCAAGAAATTCATTGTAAATGAATTGATCAGCCTATCTGTAATAAAATGCTAAAAATCTACCATGCACCAAGGCAATTTTCTTTATGAATTAAAACCTTTAATAACTTGAAATTTTACTCTGTAATTGTTCAAGGTTTCTTTATTAGTACCAAATGGTAAACTTGTTGTGCAGACAGAAACTCAGCAATCCCAAAACAGAATTACAGCCACACAACAGACATCATGAAAGACAAATCACACACTAAAAGAACAATACAATCATCTCAAAATATATAATCATAGATCTAGATCTAGATCAGATCTAACTAAAGTTCAATATGAACAAAATTGTTCACCTGGTGGCCTTACTATTCAGCATTACAATTGCTGTGGGAACAAAACTATTTCTGGACCGTTTTGTCCTACCCTTAGGGACCACAAAATGACAGCTAGAAGGAAGGAGCTGGAGCTCACCATGCAAAGGATGTAAGCAGTCGTTGGAAATAGAGCCGGCTTTATGCTGCAGCTGTGTGCCATAAAGGGCTGTCATAGTGAGTTGAGGCTCCCCAATTAGCCGACCAGCCCACTTAATAATTTGGTTCAGGGAATTTTTGTCCTGTAGTGACAGATTACCAAACCAGGACACCAAAAGATAATAATGACTCAATAAAAGCTCGATAAAATAGTGTCAGCATATTTTTGTCAATATTAAAACGGGACAGTTTCCGAAGGTAAAACAAACGGTGATGTCCCTTCTTACACACTGCTTCACAGTTCTTGTTAAAAGGGAGTTTGGCATCAATGACAGTCCCAAGATATTTATAACTATCTAGACATTCTACAGATTGGCCCTTAATGACTGTAGGATCACAGTTTGGAGCCTGTGTTCTGAAATCAATAATCACGTCCTTCGTTTGGATGTGTTAAGCCCCAAGAAAGAAAGATCGCACCAACTGATAAAATCCTTCAAGGCTGGACCATGGCTGGATTCATTATTGTGCAATAAACTCACAATAACAGTATCACCTGCAAACTTTAAAATGTGTCTATTTTCATAAACACTCTTGCACATGTTTGTGTAAAGGATAAAGAGTAAAGGAGAAAGAACACATCCCTGTGGTGAGCCAGTAGAGGAACATAGCGACTCAGATAAAATTCCATTCACTTTTACTCTCTGTGTTCTATCTGTTAAAAAATCTAAAATCCAACCCACCAGATTATGGCTCAGCTGAAAGTGCTCAATAAGCCGCGTGGCTAAAATGTGAGGTTGGATGGAGTTAAAAGCCGATGAAAAATCAATAAAAGGCAGTCTAACATGGGTTTTGTTCCCCTCCAGATGTTTAAATAAAAGGTTTAGCAGGGTAAGTATGGCATCTTCAAAGCCTCTGTTGGCCCTGTAAGCAAATTGCATAGGGTCGAGTGCATGCGCTGTCCTCCCTAGAAGCTCTGACTTGGCAAGTTTCTCAAATGATTTCATTAAAAGAGAGGTGAGGGCGACCCGTCTAAAATCATTCAAAATTTTAGGTCTGCTGACTTTTGGAACAGGGATAATCTCTGCTTGTTTCCACAGCCTGGGCACCTTTTGCTGACTCAGTGACACATTAAAAATGTGATGAAAGATAGGACTCCGTTGTTTTGCAACTGTTGTATCAATTGTGATTTGTATCAATTATAAAATTAGTTATTAACTATATGCCAGAGATAATGATAAATGTGTTTAATTACCTTTTTCAATTTATACTGCTATTGACTGTTCCATTGTAGTGAAGCTTGTTATATTTCACTTCCTGTGATTGGAAAATATACTTACAGAAACACTCCCATCAATACTGGCTTTGTGAAACTCCCTGTACACTGCTTTTGTTGAGTCTGGCTCAGATATGGTGGTTTTTGGAGCTGCATTTTCATGATAATAAGCAACTATTCTACTATTCTAATTTTTGTTTGTCCCTATCGGAGAGCTTTGACTTGTGACGATATAATTTCAATTTGCTTTTGTTTGTTTTTAGTGTTTGGCATATGAAATCATAAGTTTTGACACTGGTGTAGCAGGCCGGAATATACCCCTGGCCAGAATATACCCAGGTATATTCCGGCCTAGGCCAAAATATAGCCCCCCCAGGCCAGATTATACCCCAGGGGTATATTCTGGCCTAGGCCAAAATATACCCCCTGTGTCTAATTCCTTAATCTAGATTATGGTCCAGGGCAAGTTATTTTGTTAACTTGCATGTACATTACAATACGTTTTTTTCAATTCATGGCTAGACTTGCTTCACATGTGTTGAAGATGCTCTGTAAACATACATTGTAAGGGTCAACTCACACTTTGCTAAGGCACATACATTGTACATGTACCACCATGCAATTAACTAAACCAATAACGGTCTCACAGATAGAAATAAGAAGAAGACTTGAAAAACTAAGTGATAGTTGAAATACATTTACATCTTCTGTGCTGAAAAGCTGCAGCTGTACTCAAAACAAAAGATTTTCATAATACATGTACTAGACTTTGTTGTTTACATTTACCACTGAATAGTGCATTTCAAGTTCTATTTCCTTTGTGGACTTCATGACTTCCATTCAAATAGGGTAAGAAACTATAGCTGCTTTCTTGAATAATATTCATGTAAGATGAAGTACAAAGTTTAAAGTATACGCATGTATAAAGTCATGTTGAATGTGTTTGCAGAAGAAAGATGTCTTACATAACAACTACAGACTAGCAGTTGGACGTTAAAGTGCCATAAGGCAACAGCCGCCATTTGCTGTTTCTATAGCAGGTTATAGTTTTACAAGAAGAGGCTGCTAGCCCCTTGTCCTACATGACAACTGTGAGCAATAAAATTTTATTTATGCAGTTGTAATCAATGAGCTCTTAATGCAGATAAAAAAAACAGTAAAATAAGAATACAATAAAGACACTACTTAAACAACATTCTATGTAATGCCTGTATGCTTAACCCCTTAGCCAGATTTGGCTTCTGCGCAATTTATGCGTTACCTTATTGAAGGCTTTATAATTCATAATGGTGGTAAGATCATGCCAATAACAATCAGCTTACCAACAGTTTACTTTACCGCTGCCCAGACAGCCTTAATATCAAATACTGTAATTTCACGCATCACTGCAAGTTATCCTGTTGTCTACATATATCAGTTTGTGGTAGCTAAAGACATTTAATATTTCTCCTTAAGAAACATAGATGTTTTAATGTTTGTGAAATAAATAAAAATTGAGATATGCAGTAGTATTGATTATTTTGTGCACTCGAGTAGGGGTATAATCTGGCCTAGAAGGGTATGAAACAATTGCCTAGCTTAGAATATGCCCTGGTATATGAACTCGACAAGGCCAGAACATACCTTGGGTAAGAAACAGGCTGGCCCACTAAAACCCTCAGCCTGAATGTGTGGAGTATAATATAAGGGGGTATGAAATGTCTAACCCAGAAGACAATGTGGTAAAAAACTATGCTGACCCACTTTTATCTGAAACATTGTTTTGCTCTTTGTACACAATCAGTATAGCTACACAGTTCATTGGACAGTGGATTGTACCTACCACCATTAATACTACAAACTTGGTGCCCAAATCCTTCCTCAGCAGGGAGAAATTTCAGCAACCATAAAGTGTCAGTGTTACACAGTGTATCGCTTGCAACTTACCAAGTCTTTTTGTCTATTTGAAAATGTATTACAACATGTAAACTCCTCGACAACAGTCTAAGGATTACCTTAGCAAAGTGTGAGTTGACCCTTACAATGTACTTCAACATAGCATCTTCAGCACAAGTGAAGCAAGTCTAGCCATGTCATGGTTTGGTCCCGCCAGATGCAACCCGCAATCCGGCGGGCACTGGGACCATGTACCCAAAAGCATGGAAAGGACCCACTCGCATAGGCTGATACAAAAATAGACAAACATTTAATAAACATACTTTTAAAAATCACAAAACAGGGGAGCAGCAGCACAAACCAACAGGGCTCTAAAAACCAGAATGCAGCTGCAATTGCCAACTGGCAATGCAGCTCTTAAATATCCCAACTTCACCTCCACTTCAACGAGCATCAGGTGTGACTCGTTGAAGTAGAGGCGAAGACAGCCAGAGGGGGAGGGGCTGCAAGGCAGAACCCTTACAAGCCATTTAAAATATGTGGTCTTTTGATTACCATCAACTGACATTATAGTTATAGTGAAAGTTTACAAAATAACTTGCACTGAAACGTAATCTAGACTACTAAATTAGAGTCAGGGGGTATACCGGGTATAATCTGGCCTGGGGGGGTATATTTTGGCCTAGGCCAGAATATACCCCGGGTATAATTTGGCCTAGGACAGAATATACCCCAGGGTATATTCTGGCCAGGGGTATATTCCGACCTGCAACACCAGGCCTCTTGCCAACATTAGCATTTCGGGACCTGCAGTTTTGCCCCTTTGCGACTCATTTTTGCCTCTATGTTAGTATTCTTGCCTTGGTTTTGAGAATTACCTTTCAAACTGCTGCTGTTTAGATCACTTTTAAGCTGACATATTCACCCAACAACACTTCAGGACAATGCCAATCACCCGTGTAGATGATTATGTCACTTATGTGGGAGGACTTCAAAGTTATTAAAGTCTTTAAGACTTCTGAAGACATTATTTCAGGGGTGATTCTGATATTTTGTCCACTCCAGTATTTGCAAACACTGCAGGCCAAAAAATATTTTCTTTGAGCGAGTTGATTGTTAAAAGATGACTATTCGTGTACTGTTTAACAACGACACCGCATCTGAGTGTGATGACCTCGAGAAGAGTGATTAACAGATTTCACAGATGATTTCGCAGCTCACCAAAAAACCGGGACGCCCTGCCAGTACTGACTCAGAAGCAATCCAACACAGAGTGAGTCACTCAGATCAGCTGCAAGTTTTCCTCCTCGTCACTACCAGGCAGAAACCCCTCCCAGGAAGGGGATTACTCAGAAAACTTGAGTTTTATGGACCGGTAAGGTCCAGCTGCGTACACATCCCCACTGCGTCACCACTGATAAGGCCGGACGGCGAAATAGTGATAGCGGTAATGGAACTGAACTTGCTCCTAATTTTTTTTTTTTCCTGTTGGAGTCGCCGTTTTTTTTCTTTACTTAGCCAGGAGAAGGTCCGCCGAAAACATGTTTTTGTTATGCATTATTGTCATCGGAAAAATGCCATGATTTCTGGGAATTACGAAAAACAAAACAAACACAAATTGAGAGAGTGATTTATATATTAAGTAACTCATCTTTTTAAGATAACTTTGACGATAAGTCCATGCACCGAGGGTTGTGATATCGCCGCGTTCAGTTCAAGCGCTACTTGGCCCTCTACATTTGTTTCAACCCGTTTCTTGTCGTCAGCATCGGTTGCCTTGCAGGACGCCTGCAATAAAGATGTTATTCTGCCAGCTGATGTTTCATTATTTGTCGGCGTATAGCTACGCCTTGCCTGCTGATGTTTTTTTTCCGGCTGTTTTTATAGCAGGAATAAACGGCCGGCACAGCTGCTGGCAGTAGATATGCTGGATTCGGAGCGCAGTCATCGCGCGAGGTCTGCCGCTTTTGACATCTCGAGAGCAGCGGCTGGCTTGTAAACGAGTCCACTGATGACAGATCGTTGAAACAACCACCCTAAATGCATTTGCAACGATGCTTCGACAATCCCCAGCTTGCTGTCGTCTATGTCTCTTTCGTAGTCTATTGCCTCAACTTGGCGTTTATCTTTTCCATGAACAAATGTTGTCAGAGTGCTTGAGACTACGTACGGGCCATTAGTCGCGGTGAACGCAGAGTACCTCTTAAAAGGAAAGGTCTGATATGACTGCGTTCTCCAGGTCAAGACTAAAATTTCCCCATTTCTGTTGCATGGGGTGGAGCTGTGTAATTGGGGTCTGTGGGAAAGGTGTAGGCCCACCTGCCTCAGATACAAATCAATTTAATAAGCTGTGTCATGATTACTGCGCATGATCTGAACTTTGAAAACTGTTCAACCTTGCAAGAAATCAAACGAAGTGAATCCACCTGACTGAAATTCAAGGTCTGATTCCATCGTTGCTAATCTGTCATTGTTTTGCTTTGCATTTATATATTTTAGTTACTCAGATATTATACTTTTTTATATTAAGGAGTTTTTTAAATGGAAATTCGCAGATTCAAGACACTATTTCTGCACTTTAGACGAAGGATATGAGGAATGTAAGCTGGTTCGGCAACCGCCAATCAATATCATAGAAGAAGAATCTTCTTTATTGACGGTTGGGATGACAATTTACATTCTTCATATCAATCGGCTAAAATGCTATAATAGCGCTTTGATTCCTTGAATTTCCATGGAAAACTCCTTAATATAAAAAGCATAATGCCTGAGTAACTAAAATATACAGTATAAATACAATGTACATTGATGAAGGATTAGCAATGATGGAATCATGTTTTGGCTTGCAGTCAAGTGGATTCACTTCATTTGATTTCTTGTAAGGCTAAACAGTTTTCAAAGTTCTGAGCATGCACAGTAATTGTGACACAGCTCCTTTAAACTTGTAAAATAATGTGCTGTGTACAGTATATCAGTCTGAATAAATAATGCCTCAAAGGTAAATTAAAAATTATTGTGAAACAGTGCATATCCCCAGTCTGAAATTAATGCCTCTAAGTGTTTGGAGTCAAGGAAGTTTTCATTTCAAGACTATAAGACTAATCATTGGGGATGGTCAAATCATCAGAAACACTGCCATAAATACCAGCTTTATAATTTTGACTGTCTTTGTTGAGACAGCATGGTCACTGCTTGACATGGATTGTGAACCTGTTTCAATGGACAACATGTATCAGTATGCAATGACAGAAAACTAATGTGTGATGAAAAGAGTGCAAAAGAAAATAGTTCAAACAAATAATTCAGACTCCAAAACCAGAATTAATGTCTAGGATGCGTATGCGTATGTAGCATATAAGGGTCTTGTGAGATCAGGATGAATAACACATAGCTAGAGAAATAACTTGATCATTAAAAACCAAAAATATTACTGCTATTTCAACACTACACTGTAAACCCTGCACTGTAAACCCTGATAGTGTGGTGTTTTGTGGAAACCGATTACCTAAAAAAAATTGTGTAGGCCAATTTAATTGCATTGTGTGGATGGAACTTAAAGAAACTAAGGTGGTTATATTTTATATGTTTTTAAGTGCTGTAAACACAAGATCATTCAGTTGGCATACTCATTTTTTTTTTCTATTGTGAGGTAATCGGTTACCACAAAACATTTGATTTCACCACACTAGTCAGGGTTTACAGTGTGATAGTGTGGTGAACTCAAATGTTTTGTACAAACCTATTATCTCAAAAAAATTGTGTAGGCCAACTTAATTGCATTGTGTGGACAGAACTTAAAAACATGCAAAAAAGTAGCTTTACCTTATTTTCTTTCAGCTCTGTAAACATAAGACCATTAAGTTGGCATACACATTTTTTTTTTTTGCAGTAATCAGTTTCTCCAAAACAATACAGTGTGTCACAGTTACCAGGGTTTACAGTGTGGACTTTTTTGGCAATTCATTTAATGCAAATCAATTCTTTTCTCATGCTACTTCACTTTGTTTGCAAGAAATCAAATCTGCGACTCCGCCATGAATAATGTCACAAAGAAGAATTTATTTGAAAAATCGTTTAAAATATTGTTATTCAAGTCAATATGGGAGGTTACTTTAGTCTACCGGTCAGAATGTGACGGCATGTGCAGAGTCCTGACCATCAGGAAACCAAACCCCCGCCCCTCCCTCCCGGAGTGACGTCACACTATTGTTTAAAAAGAAGACGAGGCTGAGAGTAGCAGCAGACAAAGCACCGTCATTGTTCATACGAGCACTTACACGTCCCCTCGAGACCGTAGCAAAAATGATCTCCCCGCGTACTCAGTGCGCGCTCGCCATCCTGTTTCTCGGGCTGGCGGTCAACGGCTTATCTGGTGCGCCGTCGGATGTCAGATTCCGCCAGTTTCTCCAAAGATCATTCATCGCGCCTGCCAGCAAACAGGTATGACTCTGTGATAAATGAACATCGACTTTTTAACCGCGCATTTTATACGCATTCCTCAGCCAACAGACGTGCAATATGTTTATTCTTAATTTGTACCCGTATTTTATTCAGAATTTAGTTTGGTTGAAGAACTTGTGCAGAACTTCGAGCTCTCCAAGGTTCTGAATTTGCGCCAATGCGTCCTGCGCAAAGTGGGCACAATTCCAGAGATTCATAAAACCGGTTAAAATTAATGCGATCATAATAGATGTATTTATAAAAGACAGACAACATTATAGAGGGTCGTATTTTTCATTAAAAAAATTGATTTTGTAAAGATTTCAGTTAGTTTTCTGTCTCATTCTTTAGAAAACACTACAATTGTCATTTTAATACCAATTGTCTACGCGCATTGCATTCAAATACAATAGAAAAAATGATGTATTCTCTAGCTTTCTCCTTACACTAAGTTTACTCATGCCTTGGAACAATTGAGAAACAATCAGGTCCAGCATTTTCTGAAGAAAAAAAAACTGAATTTCAATTAGCCTTGGACAATTTAGACCTGAAAATAATCACTCGAGCAATATATGCGGACTCAAACAAATAATAGCATTCTGTTCTCAGGAGCTTGATAGATACACTGTTGCGGAACTGTTGTCGGAACTCGTGCAGTCCGAAAACGAAGCTCTGGAGTCTGAAGAACTCACGCGCAGAACCGTGGAGGAAGAGCCCCGGTTGCAGCTGGAGCGTGGCACCAATTTGTTTATGGCTCCGCGCGAACGCAAAGCCGGCTGCAAGAATTTCTTCTGGAAAACGTTCACGTCCTGCTGATCTTTACAGAAAAAAACCTTCAGAGCCACTCTCACTTGTTTTTTTTTCTTATTTAATTTGTTTTTCAACAGTCCTTCACAAACCTGCTCTGACCGCCGTGCATCCAAACCACGGACTGCATAAAAAAAAAAAATCATATGAACTGTGACTGCATATTTGTGATTTGAAAGTGCAATTGATGATATTTTATCCCACGATGGAGTAATTTATATTTTTTAAAGAAAGTTCTGCGTGAAAGAGTGTTACTTGTGTTGAAAAAGCTGCTTCACCAGTGCAGGATGTGCCATTTCATTCTCAAAAAAATGTGCATTATGCTGTTCTGTTCAATAAACAGTTTTCCACAATCTGAGATGTTTATTTCTATGTTACTCAGATTTATGGGTTAATAAAATAATACTTTCTTACATTTAAATGACATTTCAATATCCCTTTTTCCACAAAATGTTCATTTTCAAGCCATCCTCTTATGCAAATTAATCATCCACAGAAGAAGCAATATCTGCAGGGTTAAGCATCTTCAAATTGTAATTTCCAACCAATTAAGTCGAGGTGAAAAACTGGCGACTAATTATGTTTTTTTTCAAGGATAGTCTGTCAAATACACCAAAGTGTGTACATCACATCTGGACACATCTGGATAAGAATCTGATTGCAGTGCCACACAGGACCTCTGTTTACTGCCTTGGCAAATTGCTTGAGGTATCACCCACCTCAGACTGTGTATATCTAATTCATTCATTCATGCCGCCAATTCAGATGGAGTACTGACAGGAAGAGTGTACATTTAGTTAAGATGTCACTGCTTAAAGCCGGTGTCTGATCATGGATGGGGGGTGGGGGGGCGTGTAGGTGGGGGGTGCCAGAGTTAAAGATTTAAGATGTGATAAGTCCGCCTCAATGAGACAAATCATTGGAGCAGGTAAAACCCAGATGTTGTGTGGAAACTGATTACCTCATAAGCTGTGTGAGCCCACCTAATGATCTCGCATTAACAGCACTTGAAAATATGGTAATATAACGTTTCAAAACATACACTATGCACTAAGTACCTTCCGTATGAGGCAGTTGAGTTGGCTTACACAATTTTTTGAGGATATCGGTTTCCACAAATCATTTGAGCGCACCACCCTACCTGCACTGCAAACCCAAAGAGTGTAGTGCACTCAAATAGTTTTTGGAAACCAATTATCTCAAAAAAAATTTTGTAAGCAAACTTAATTGCATTGTGTGGACAGTACTTACCCATTTTGGAAAGTTATTTAACTTTGTTTTTAAGTGCTGTGAACATTAGAGCATTTCGTTGGTTAATGCAATTTTTAGAGGTGATTGGTTTTTACAAAACATTTGACAGCACCGCACCTTCTGGGTTTACAGGTTTATGGGTTTTCAAGCTGAGTGTCAACACCCGACTAATGGGCGGAACTGTGATGCATTGGGATAACACTGTTGCCCCATAACAAGGAGCTTGAATCTGGTGTTTTTGTATCCGGTGTTGTCTCTGGTGTTCATGTGGGTTTGCTATAGGTAGCTTCTCTAGTCCCCTCGCGTTATTCATTAACAGGCACCGTAAGCCAATCAGTGACTCTAGATTTTCCATTGGTATCATGGCCTTGATTGGTTGACTGAAATGGGTGCCCTCCTGCCTCTTCCTCAATGGATGTAGTGATTGGCTCTTTCCCCCCGATCCAGACTCGGAATATACGATCACACTCCTATAGCATGACCTCGAGAAACAGGGTCATACGAGGGAGTTGCTTTTGATTTCAATTCCGTCTATTGATCAGCATCAACAATTTTTGGCGATAAATCAGCCCTATCAAAACTGAATGAGCCCTTTGAGTTGCCATTTGTACATTAATCAGAAATAATTTCACACAAAATATTCTCAGCAAGTGTCAGCACAGATATTAATAAAGTAGGCCAACACTAATTTCTCTGGAGTCCACGTTCTCTTTTACATATTAGAGATTAGTTTACACCCAGCTTACACAGCACACAAGAGTAACGGAGAGGGGGCAAGCACCAATCAGAATCGAGGGGCATCTTTCACAGCTAAATCAGAGAGAATGAACTCACATCATAAATTAGGGGAAGGTGCAGGGCACACAAATATTTAAAACTATAAAAGGTAAGAATTACCTGCAAGAACGACTCTGCTCATGTATCCAGTCAGTGCTAAATTAGGATGCTGTTCTGACCACAGTGTCCTTTTCACACACGCTGGTCAAACCATTTCATTGTTATTAAACTCTGTCAGTGAGCACTCATAAGCCTCGTTTGAGTGATCATTACTGCTCATAATTACCTTGCACTATTAATCTGTGGTTGCTTGGAGCAAAACTGAGATACATGAAGGCAGCGTTGACCACATAATAAAAAGATCCAATCTTAATTCAATTGTTGCAGAATGCGAATGTGTCTAATAGTGACTATACATTCATATTCAGTGACAGCTGAATTAACTTACATCAGGCATTTTACTGTACTAATGAACACTCAATGACTGAAGCCTACCAGCTCCACAGACTGGCCAGTCATCCATCTGATAGCTATTGTCACAGCTGAACTCCTCTACAATTTTGCAGCCTTGCAATGGCTGAGCTGTGACATCTCAATTGCCCCCAGTTTTCACAATGACCCCACAGAACTGTGAGCCTATCACCATCACCTGGTCTCCTCCCTCTGCCCCGACTGGCCCACATTTCCCTGCTATTTTCAGCCCCGCCTAGTCCAAATCGACCTTGCCCACCATTGTCTGGACTAGCACATCAAACTCCAGTCCTGGACGGCCACAGTGACTGCTGGTCTTTGTAGTGTCCTTTCAAACAGAAGCCAATTGATGCCTTTAGAGCAAGTTGTACACACATTAGCCAATCAGTGACTTCAATTAATAATTTTTGAGAGAGTACATTGAGCACCAACAGAAATGGTGGCATTTCAGCTCAAGAGTTTGATATCTCTGGTCAACACCTTCCTCCACGCAGAAATTCAGCCGTTGTCTGACAACAGCACAGTCACACTCAAATCTGTGTTTTTATAACTGCCTCTGATACCATCAGACTTAATGACAGTACCTCTCTGAACTGCCTTAATTCAGCTAATCTCTAACTTTCATTGATTATTGACTCTCACCTCATCATCACAACTAATAATTACAAATAATAATATTAACCCTTAGACTGATAAATGCAGCTATTGTTGCACGATGATGGAAGATATCAAAGTCAAAGCTGTTGAAAACCTATCATGTGGCGACTTGTTTAAAAAAGCTCCCGCAGGGGAGCTCTTTTAAACAAGTTGCCACATGATAGGTTCTCAACAGCACAAGATAGTTAAATTCATACATATTTTTAAATTTATGTCAGCGCTCTAATGGTTAATTATTACCAAATATTCTGGTATTATTATCAGTCATGATTGCTGATATATGAATCCTCGCCTTACTTTTGTCATTTTCACTGCCTCCATTTGTACGTATGCTGACATATTTTTACTTTCTTTGAGTAAACAAGTCATTTGTCATAGAGGTTGAAAACAATGTGCTGATATTCCGATATGTCTTCTGCCTTTTTGACAAATGACACCAGTGTGCATCGCGGATGGTGAAGTTTGTGCCAGGCGGTGGAGTGATTAGATTACCTTGTTTGGCATTGATTGGTGGACAGTCCCATTGTCACCAAGGTACACAACAAAGACGATCTCTGTACGTGATCAGAACTCTTCGCGTATTTACCCTGGAAATCGCAAATATGGAATTAGAATGTTGTTTAAAGGAAGATTCAAATGAAGATTTTACATTAACATCTGGTGATCGAAAGCACTGAAGTCCTAGAGCACAGACTTTTGAAAAAAAATTGAAATGAAACTTACCAAAATACTTGCCCTTCAAAAGGTTAATGTGGTGATGCTGTAAGCTGCATGTACAATCCCAGTTCCAAAAAAGTTGGGATGGCGTGTAAAATGTAATTACATATAGAATGTAATGATTTGCAAATCTCATAAACTCACATTTTATCCACAATAGGACATAGACAACATATCAGATGTTGGTGGTGACACATTTTGCCATTTCATGAAAAATATTAGCTCATTTTGAATTTGATGGCAGCAACATATTTCAAAAAAGTTGGGACGGGGCCATGTTTATCATTGTGTAGCATCCCCTCTTTTAACAACAGTCTGTAAACGTCTGGGAAGCAAGGAGACCGATTGCTGGAGTTTTGGGAGAGGAATGTTGTCCCACTCTTGTCTGATTTAGGATTCTAGCTGCTCAACAGTCCTGGGTCTTCTTTGCCAGATTTTTTATTTTATGATGTGCCATGTTTTCTATTGGTGAGGGGTCTGGACTGCAAGCAGGCCAGTTCAGCACCTGGACTCTTCTACTGCGAAGCCATGCTATTGTGATGGATGCAGTATGTGATTTAGCATTATCTTGGTGAAATATGCAAGGCCTTCTCTGAAAGAGACGTTGTCTGGATGGGAGCATACGTTGTTGTAAAACCTCTATATCCTTTTCAGCATTGATAGTGCCTTTCCAGATGTGTAAGCTGCCTATGCCATAGGCACTAATGCAACCCCATACCATCAGAGATACAGGCTTTTGAACTGTACACTGATAACAAGTAGAATGGTCCCTCTTCTCTTAAGTCTGCAGGACACGGCATCCGTGGTTTCCAAAAAGAATGTCAAATTTTGATTCATCTGACCACAGAACAGTTTTCCATTTTGCCTCAGTCCATTTTAAATGAGCTCTGGTCCAGAGAAGACAGCGTCATTTCTGGATTGTGTTCACATATGGCGTCTTCTTTGCATGATATAGCTTTACCTTGCATTTGTGGATTGCGCAGCGAACTGTGTTCACAGACAATGATTTCTGGAAGTGTTCCTGAGTCCATGCAGTGAATTCCAGTGCAGAATCATGCCTGTTTTCAATGCAGTGCCGCCTGAGGGCCCGAAGATCACGAGCATCCAATATTGACCATCGGCCTTGTCCCTTGCACACAGAGATTTCTCCAGATTCTCTGAATCTTTTGATGATATTATGTACTGTAGATGGTGGGATATTCAAAGCCTTCGCAATTTTACATCGAGGAACATTTTTCTGAAATTGGTCCACGATTTTTAGATGCAGTTTTTTGCAGATTGGTGAACCTCTGCCCATCTTTACTTCTGAGAGACTCTGCCTCTCTGAAATGCTCTTTTTATACCCAGTCATGTTACTGACCTGTTGCCAACTGTTTTTTTATTAGTGCCACTTACTTTTCCAGCCTTTTGATGCCCCTGTCCCAACTTTTTTGAGATGCGTTGCTGCTATGAAATTCAAAATGAGCTAATGTTTTTCATGAAATGGCAAAATGTCTCACTTTCAACATCTGATATGTTGTTGATGTTCTACTGTGAACAAAATATGGGCTTATGAGATTTGCAAATCATTGCATTCTGTTTTTATTTACACTTTGCACAGCTTCCTAACTTTTTTGTCATTAGAACGACACCAGACAAAATTTCCAGCTTCATTGCTGTTAAGCCCCATTCCCACCTTCACGATTTTTATGCCAATTCATGCTGATGTACCAAGACCTATTATCGTTGTGAGTCGTGATCCGTCCGCCTGAAAAAGCACAAAATTCTGTCACGGGCATGATGTTGACTTTGTGGCACATTCGTGATAGAGTCGTGGTGGCGTCGTGCCTATTCGCATCCAAGCCGTTTGACATTACATTATCTTTGTTCATCGTGGGTCTGTCTCATTCCGTTTGTGTTCACATTGTGTTATGTCGTGGGCATTCGTAGCATATCGTGACTACATCTTCCACAATTGTGGCCATTTTCCACAAAACGATTACATAGGATATTCACGAACCATCACGACACTAACACGACCTGTCAGGACACCATTATGACACCACTATGACATTGCTAAGACGTATGACGATCCGTGACGAGCTCGCGAACCACCACGATTTTTTTGAATATTTTGAAACTTGCGCCACAACGAAAACGAGACGACGACTTTGTTGCGAACTTTTGCGACTGTTCAGGACTCCCCCAGTTACAACTACGACACCCCCATGCTTGCCATGATCTGACATCGGCGTGAATTGGCGTAAAAAATCGTGAAGGTGGGAAAGGGGCTTTAGTCATGTTAGTGCTTGTTTTCAGTTGTCTTTTCTGAATGTAAATCCTGTGTCATTCAGCCGATTTCTTACAATTCTGTCACAAACACTGACTCTTGTGTCAGCCCATTTGTTTTTCATTTGTTTTGTTGTGAATTTTCTATTTTCAAGGCACATTGCTCTGAGTTTTCTGTCCTGATGCTTTGACATCTTCTGTGGTCTACCCATAGGTTTTCATTTTATAACTTTCCCATTTTTTTATACAACCCCAATTCCGAAATGGTTGGGACAAAGTGTAAATTGAGAAAAAAATCAAAATGCAATGACTTTCAGATCACATGAGCCAATATGTTATTTCCAATAGAACATAGATTACATTTCAAATGTTGATACTGAGACATTTTACATTTTTATCCACAAAATGAACTCATTTCAAATTTTCTGGCTGCAACTCATCTCAGAAAAGTTGGGACACAGGCAAAAAAGGCTGAAAAAGCAATTAATATATAAGAGAATCAGCTGAAAGAACATATAGCAAGTAATTAAGTTAACTGGCATCAGGTGTGTAACATGATTGGCTATAAAAGGGATGTTTTAGAGAGGCTGAGTCTCTCAGAAGTAAAGATGGCCAGAGGCTCTCCAACCTGTGAAGGCTTGCGTAAAAAAAATTGTGGAATGCTTTAAAAAAAATGGTCCTCAACATCAAATTGCAAAGGCTTTGAAGGCCTCATCATCGACAGTGCATAACATAATCAAAAGATTTAGAGAAACTGGAAAAATCTCTGTGCGTAAGGGACAAGGTCAAAGACCTTTACTGGATGCCCGTGATCTTCGGGCCCTCAGACGCCACTGCATCACTCACCGGCATGATTCTGTCATTGACATTACTAAATGGGCCCAGGAATACTTCAAGAAACCGCTGTCCGTAAACACAGTCCGCCGTGCCATCCACAGATGCCACCTAAAACTCTATCATGCAGAAAGGAAGCCATTGTTGAGCATGATCCAGAAGCGCCACCGTGTTCTGTGGGCCAAGGCTCATTTAAAATGGACTGTAGCAAAGTGGCAAAGTGTCCTGTGGTCAGACGAGTCCAAATTTAACATTCTTGTTGGAAATCATGGGCGTTGTGCCCTCCGAGCTAAAGAGGAGAAAGACCACCCCTCCTGTTATCAGCGTTCAGTTCAAAAGCCAGCATCTCTGATGGTATGGGGATGCATTAGTGCATATGGTGTGGGGCACTTGCATGTTTTAAAAAGCACCATGAATGCTGAGAGGTTAATGAAGGTTTTAGAGCAACATATGCTCCCCTATAAACGACATCTATTCCAGGGAAGGCCTTGTGTATTTCAGCAGGACAATGCAAAACCACCCACTGGAGCTATTACAACAGCATGGCTTCGTAGTAGAAGAGTCCGTGTGCTGAACTGGCCTGCCTGCAGTCCTGATCTTTCACCGATTGAGAACATTTGGCACATAATTAAACAAAAAATCTGTCAAAGGAGACCCAAAACTCTCCAGCAGCTGGAACAAGAGTGGGATCAAATTCCAATGGCTAAACTCAAGAAACTTGTCTCCTCAATGCCCAGATGCCTCCACTGTATGTAAAAAAGAAGAGGGGATGCTACACCATGGTAAACAGGCCCCTGTCCCAACTTTTTTGAGACCTGTAGCAGCCATAAAATTTGAAATGAGCTAATTTTGTGGATAAAATTGTAAAATTTCTCAGTTTCAACATTTGCTGTGTTATCTCTCTTCTATTGTGAATAAAATACTGGCTGGTTTGATTTGAAAGTCATTGCGTTTTGATTTTATTCACAATTTACACTTTGTCCCAACTATTTTGGAATTGGGGTTGTACATGCACTAAATGTCAGGCACAGCTGGCTGGGAAGAGTAGACAGTGTTTGCCACTTTCCGTGTTGAATTTCCTTCTTGGGGCAGTTTTATGATCCTTTTCGTTGTTTCAGTTGCCAGTTCTTTAGTTGGTGTGGTGCTTCCACTCAATTAGCCGAGTTCAACACCTCGTTAAGGTCTGTAAGCACTTTCTTTTAACTGCAGACTAATTTGCACAGTCAGATTTGTTCTGACATTTCTTTTAGAGATGCCAATTACAAGGTGATTCCATATTTTTTTCCTTTACTTAATTATGCTGAAAAATATGCCTTTAATTAAAATAATTTAGTATAATTTGTTTGATGTGTGTTTCATGTAGCCCGAATTTTAAGATAATCAACAAAAATTGTTTTGTGTCATATCTGCGATTTACTTACGTGTTATGAAGTAAAAAGGCTGGGCGAGCACCCTCTTTGTGTGATGATCTCATAATTTTTGCCAAAGGTTGTAATTTGCCTCTTCAACGGGGTATGTGTACAAACATTTTACCATCTTCAGAAGGTGGTTTGAAAGGCAAAAGTGCCACCTAGTGGTAGGAATCAGCACAGCTTGCGAAATGTGCAATCATGTGGACAAGCCGTCTATTGGGGTGATTAGGGTATGGCTGCAGTCGAGGAGGCTGCAGTTTCAGGACCGCAGTTGTTGGGCCGCATTTCTTGGACCAGAGTTTTTCCCCATTCCCATCCCGACGCGTAATTTATTGACGATTTCTAACTAAGCGTCGATACAAAATAGCGACTTTTGGCGTCCTTATTTTGACCCCATTGTCAAGACGACCACAACCCCTCACCCCTAACTCTTAAAATATAGGGTCCTTCAGCTGTGGTCCTGAGAATGCAGCCTTCTAACTCAGGAACGTATTATTGATTGGGGTGGTGTGTCGTCCTCACAGTAGTTTGTCTTGTAACAAAATTGAGCGCACTGACGCCAAATCTTTAGCTTAAATCAGCGGCAGTCATTATATCTCCATCAACTGATCTGAGATCAGTACCCCGCGGCGTCAGGTTTATAAACTGTTGTAGTCTCATTCCTGGCAAGTGACGAACGCGGACTTCTCTAGCTTTTTCAGTGGTGTTTAGAGACCTCTAGTGCTTCAAAGCCTAAACTGCATATCAAGTTTTTACTCCTCTCAAAGAGTTCAGCTGGGGTTAATGGAGATATGCTCTTTCTCTGAATACAACTCAACGTCCTTTTTTGATATTTTCACACGCCTCAATCCTCGCTTGAACCAGCACTTGTTCCAAAATCGCCATCTCGCAGGTTGTCCACTTATTGTGAGGTGACAGTGTTCACCAACGCGTCACTGCGCTGCAATGATGGGAGCAAGAACCTGTTTTTGTGCAGGCGAGGAACACATTGCAGCATTGTGTGTGTGTGTGTGTGTGTGTGTGTGTCCCTGTCTGTCTGTCTCTATGTCTGTCGGTCTGTCTGTTTGTCTGCATGCGTGCATTAAATATATAAAACTAAATCTCTGCTTGATATCTATTGACAGGTGCGCTTATCTGCTTGTGTGAGAATTATCATGTAGATTGTAGTTTGGCATCTGTGTGTGCGATGGAATTCCCGTGTTTATAGTCACCAGTAAACACAGCGAACCTGTTTGAGCCAATCACTGGGATCCTTCCAGTGTCTCCAACATTCCAGAGGTCTGAGTTTGGTGTTGCCTGGTAACAATGGTGTGGACGACAAACTGACGGCAAATTCAATTAAGTGGAGCATATTATTAGGATAAACTAAACGAATGACAGGACTAACAGGGCCAAAAGAGAATCTGGTTAGCGTGCTAAAGCTGGCTATTCATTCTGCGTGCATTCTGCTTAGACTAAATGCCCTACAGAAATAAATAAATAAACAAAAGCATAAAAAATGAACAAATAAATGAGCGTAAAGGAGCACCTGCCACATGTAATTAATCTTAAAAATGAAAGAAACAGGGCTAAATTGAGCCACAATTCAACATTATATTGCAGCCTGGACAAAGTGCTGAGGTCCTTTACGGCTGAATTTGTTTAAAAATTGAATCAGTACCTGCTTTTAATTCTGTGTCCAAAAACTGAGGTATAGGCTCCCAAAAAACATCAGTCTATTAGTTCTAATTGATAAATAAGAACTTAACACACTCTTTTTAATTAAAAAAGAAAGCCTTTATTAGTTTGTGTCATTCCTCTTTTTATGTCTTGCGTCATCATAATAACCATAGAACCTAAAATTTAAGCAGTCAGGCAGCCATTCTATTGTCATTCAACCAGATTTAACCTATGAAAGACCATAAATTGCATCAGACCATGATATTTTTATAGCTTCACAAAATACACCAGAAAATGCACTTAAGGTATAGTTAAATATTAATGTTGAAAAAAGTGTCTATCCTGGGCTTTACCAGGTGGCAGCAGTCAGAATCAGTTTCAGCGCAATAGCAATGACACAGACCAGAGTAACAGTCAGGACACTAAGGTTCATTAGTATTGGGGCAGTGACAAATGATTAGAGGACAGTAATCCCAGTACACTTCACTTCACAGGTATGTATGTGATTGGATATATATGGGTTAGACCCTGATACCATTGCGTAAGAACCAAATCAGATACAGTGGTATAAAGTCAAGTCCATAAATATTTGGACATCAACAAAGTTTTTCTTATTTTTTCCATCTATGGCGGCACATTGAATAAAATAATGAATATGAGCTCCAAGTTTAGAATTTCAGCTTCAATTTGAGAAATTTGAATCCACAACAATTGATCTGTATGGAGACTGCAGCCCTTTAACAGAATGTCATTGTCCAGATACTTCAGAACCTGAGTGTGTAAGTGCCGTGGGAGGGAGCTGTTGAATGAAGCTGCATGTGCCTCAGCCAAATCTGCGGGGGAGTCGACCAATCCCGATCCGGTCGATGGGAGCACTGACTCCCTTCCTCAGTGAGTCCACTTCCTTCCTGCGGAGGAAGGAAATGACATCATCTGGCACAAAACTGGAGTGTAAACAGCCCCACATCCACAGGCTCATCAACAGCCCTACACAAGGGGGCGCTGTTAAAAAACTGGACGCCTCTTTCTAGGTATTGTTATTGCTGACCTCAGTAGTTATCATTTGACGGTCTCCCACAGCAGGATGGAAGTTGCGAATGATGATAGACAAATAGAGAGAAGAGGGAAGTTGGGTTAAGGCAATGGTAATTTCTCTCTCTGCCAATTTTTCTTGAATAATAATATTTTCAGAGGTTACATTTATTCTCATGACCAATGCAATGTGCTGGTCTGATGATATATAAAATGGTTGGTTTGAAGGATTTTAAGTCATTCCCTGCGGAATACTTTTACATAAAATTGTTGCGTTTGTATGGAATACTTTTCCCGAAAATTTCACAATATAAAGTATTGAGGTACAGGTGGCCCATCACCGCAATCATCAACTGATTTCGTGTTTTCATCAGACTGCGAATGGTCATCCACGCTGCTGGCACCGGTTTACCGTAGGGAATGGTAGAATTCGCTGCGCCGTTGGCAGCAGCTTGCCGAAGGGAATGAGTTAATAGACTGGAGTTGAACCTCTGCCCTTCCAGTGGAAACCATTTAGTGATTCCATGGTTACGCTCCTCTCCCCTGCAATCCTACACTCACCTGATGTCAGAATTGTGACATCACAATGACATCGCTAGACTGACTGGACCAGTATCACTCAGGCCACAGGGTTGTCAACCCTTTGCTGGAAATTAGCTGACATCCCACTGAACTACATCTTTAAAGAACCTGCTGATGCACGCATACACACTCCTTAAGTGCCCGTTAAAGTTCTTCAGCGAGTTTTAACTTCCAATTTTACTTCAAAAGTGCTGATAAAGGAGCATTTATGTGTCTGAGTGGTAAAATTTTCAAAATTGCTCCAGAAGCTTGTTCCGCAGCCTTCATTTGGTCTGTTTTATAGCTTCCTTAATAATCCCTTTATGGAACATAACATTAAATTAATTTAGCTGACACTTTAATCCTTAACATACTTGTGCTTGATTAGACTTAATCAGGGATGAATTCCCTCAGGGACAATCTGAGGTGAGGGGTCAGATTCTGGGGCCCAACAGCCTACTGCACCATGGCACATGATAAAGTCTGCACCAAAGAATCTATAAATGCACACACCCCAACCTGCCCCCTACCTATGGCATTACCTCTTTTTGCCCTGCTTCTCCAATTCTGCCTACAGACATGCGGTCCAGGGGGGCGTTTGCCCCCGGAAAAAGCCTTCGCCTCCTGGTCTCCATAGAGTTCCCCGCCTGTTCTGGGGTCAGTACTGCGCCGGACCGCTTTCCGGCCACCCGCTCCACAATCTGCCTCCACGATCGAGAGTCTTCTGTCGGTGCCAAGTCCTGACACTGCGGCACAAAATTACTTCCATGACAAGGTTTCTTCTAGAACGTTTCATCAAAAGACAACGCTCTAGAATTCCACTGTGTTGCATCAGCAGTGGCTATTGTTAGGTCAGCATTAGAATGTTCAGTAAAAGAGATTTAAATCACTTACTTAATTGTGACATCACACTCTTTAAGAGCTAAATTCCGTGCAAAAAAAGTTGGGCTATTCCATGGGACTTCCTGTCTTTCGCAAATGCAAGCATTCTGGGGATAACTAATTAGAGGAATAATTCACTAACAGTTTATGAGTTTGAATATGCTTTCTTGAGATTGGTTTGGAAATGACGGAATGCATGTCAGATCAATGAGATCAACTGAAGTAATACTATAATGATAGATAATCTTTTACATATTTATCGGGAATATTGTTCGTCTTTTTCACCAAAATTTTGCATCTTGAAACTTGTGGGAAAAAAAAAATTCTGGAGAAAAAGGTTCTTTTAATCAGATAATCGGATTCAACTTAAACAATGTAGGTACAATCATTTAGCAGTAAAAAACAACTTTAATACTTGACATCCTACAGTGTATAGTTTCTAATTTCACTCCATGCAACACTGGTCTTAACCGGAGACCTGCATGGCAACACAGGGCAGTACTGGTCCAGGGGCACAGCCTAGTCTAGATGCGTCAGTTGTGACGTGGGGGTGAAATTGGATGAACTTGACTTCAAAGTAATGCAGGCTAATATGATTCTGGCTGGACAAAGAGGGTGTTGCCCTCCTAACTGCCCTGATGAAACATCGTGACATTTATAGGTAATATAAGGTCAAGCGTTAGCCGTTAGCGATGAAAGCGGGAAGTGTTCTTTTACCAGCAAAGACTTCGCCATTCTTTTTTTTTTTTTTTTGCCAGCACAAGGTGCATGAGTCTCACCTCATAACAATTGTATATTATGTTATGCTGAAAAACACCTTATAAAGTATTTGAGTTTAATCAGTACATTTCCCAGACACTTGAATTTAATCAGAAAATATAAGCACCTGAGCTTTTATCTCCTGATCACAAAGGGTTGATTACGACATTGCATTATACCTTTTCCACAGAGGATTCTTACAAAATGTGTACATTTTTTCTTTCACTTTAATTCATGAGAATGACTACCTCTTCAAAACACACACATACACAGACACACACACACACACACACACACACACAACCTGATCTCACCTTTGAGGTCACTGGGGTTGCCTGGAGGCCATCAAAACTGTTTAGGATCAACGTTGCTGTAAGGAGATAGGAGACTAGTACACAGCCACAGCTCAGCATCTGAAAGACATACACACACACACACACACACACACAAAAAATTAATACACATTTTCTAAACACTGGCAGAGACACATTGACTTTCTCTCCATTTTCAAACTCTTCTTTCACTTTTTTCTCTCTCTCTCTAAGCATCCCTCTCTCTCTCTCTCTCTCTCCTCCCTCCCTCCCTCCACTTCGCCAGGCTCTTGACAGCTCCTCCGTCAGACAGTAAAAAGGTCAGACTAATGGAAATAATGCATCTATTTTGGAGCCGCACAGCCAGTCATTCCCAGGGCGTGTTCTCCTGCTCGGAGTCTCCCTGTGGCCTCGTCCCAGTAAGAGACGGGCCTTTTAACCACGACAAACGCTCCCCTCAGCATGCCTGTCCCATTAGCAGCAGCTATAGCCCCATTCACGCTTATCCACCTCTACTTCCTGTGTTCCTGACAGCACTCAACCCACCTGAGAACACCTGAAACAGCAGATATCTCATTCACACTGTTAAAAACAAATACCATAGATGTTTGATTCAAGCCCGACACAATGAATTAACAATACATACCACATGTATCTGATTTAACAACTAGTCATAGAGTTACAATGCATATCATCAATATCTAATTCAAGCCTCAAATAATGGACAATTTTTTTTTCTCACCAAAGATATCTGATTTGCTTCTCAGAGAGCAAGGATGCCATATGTACCATAGATCTCACTTAACTCTCACACAAAGGCATTGCAATATAGTAACCCATTGCTATTTGATTTGGCTCTTACAAAATTGGGCAACAACATATACTGTATAAAACACACTCAACCCTCATACAAAGAAATAACAATATACACTGTGATATATACATTACACTCAACTCTTAAACAATGAAGTAAATATATACATTATACATTGATATCCAATTTGGCTCTTACACAATGGGGTAACAATATATACCATAGATATCAGACTCAGCTCTCACACGAACGAGTCACAATACACAACATACCATTAATGCCTTCAGCTCTCAAACAACCAACACATTCTCATCCCGACTTGTCATATTGTGACGCTACCTGACAAAGCGTCTATATAAAACTAAAAAGGAGGCTTTTGGAGTCTTATTTGACGCTTATTGTTAGGGCTCGGGTTCAGGGTTAGGGGTTAGGGGGTAGGGTTCGTTTTAAACTGCCGTCAAATAAGAAAGCCAAAAGCCGCCTTTTTCAATTGGTCATATGGCATCACCACATGACGAGTTGGGATGAAACTGGGCTCAAACAAAAAGGTTAAAACGCATTCCATAGATATCTGATTTGGGTCACAATTTATACCATAGACATCTGATTCGGTTTTCTCACAATACGAGTCGACCACCATTATAAAGCACATCACCACCATCTTTACATAATATAGATCAGTCCTCAATCATTATAGGGACACTTAATAATGCTGATTCTCCATGCTCCTCTCGTCAGCGACTGACTTAAAACCAGAACACTGGATAGTAAGTGGAATTTCCAGCAAATCTGTAAGATTGATCATTCTGTTAGCAAAAGAAAGGGAGCGGCAACTGCAGCTACAAGGGACAGATACATATAAAAGGGGTAAAAAGACCTCCCAGCACACAGCCAAACTGTCTGATCTTGATCTGGAGATACATATATTCCACGAAAAACATTTTTCAATGTTTTTGAAATATCGTCTCTTCAACATTTTCTGTCATCCAGAACACTTGCACTAAAAAATGAATACAATGACAGCAAAAATAAAATGGCTTCTTCTCTCCCAGGTCTCAGAAGGATATATGAGTCTTGGTCATCAGTCATCACAAACATGTGCTATGTTAGCGGTAGTTATTACTTGCCTGTCATCACTAACATGCTCTGCTAACAAGCAGTTCCTCCTCAGCAGTGCAGAGCAACAACCTCCCACACTAATGTGAAGCATAACGTCCCAACATTAACCTCCCTGTACCTCTTATGTAGCTATTCAAGAATCGATCATGTGCCAACCCTGCCATTTTCCCCATTCAATCTCATTCACAATAAAATAAATACTTAACACAAGCATTATACACAACACATCACACTTAGGGATAATACTGTCAGTCCATCGGGTCCATCTTAAATTTTTAAGTACAACTGTAATTATTGTAATTTTTATGAATTTATGTTAGTTATTGTATTATTTCTGCATCTTTAATTAGTCAGCTTTGAATAGATTATGTTTCAAATATGTTAAAGGGAAGACATATCAGTAAAAAATTTGAATTTTCAAAACAATCAGGGGCAAGAAACGGATTCTAACTGGAGGATTGTTCATCTCATGTTGATTCGGAGGGACGGAGGGAAGTCTCCAGTTTAATGACCCGGTCTGATCTGGTTAATATGACTCTTGCTCATTTTATTCATATGGAATACAATCCCCAAAATTCATACCACATTTTGATTTGTGTGCGCGAGGTCACGACTCGATACATTCGCTAAAAGACAATAGATGGCAAAGTCTTAATTTATTTGATATTGCTTTAGTTTCCACTGTTTTTCAACACGTCATCATGTATATAATTCAGATTAATAGAATGTAATACAACAAGATAATGTCCATTAGAGCAGGTATGTAAGGTGTGGCGATACAACAGGTATGGGGAGAATTCAACTTTCCAGTACTCTGTGGTATTATTACACACTTTGAGGTGTAAGGTGATCTTCCTCCAGACAAATCCATTCAGAAAGTACAGCTCCTAAAAATATATGCACCCAAAACGTCCCTGACAATGGCAGGCAGACACTTAGACAGAACATGTACGAGCGCAAAACCTTTCATGCTTTTTAAGTATACACACACACACACACAGACACACGCGCGCGCACACACAGCCTTCCATGTGCAAACCCGCATACACACACACATACACACACCCATGAGCACATACAAACATGCAAGCCCAAACACATCCCCACAAACATCAATCCCTACCTTCAGTCAGTGAACCAGGATCGCACTCCCTCATGAGACTTCCCAGAATTTCTCTCTCAGTTTCCCACCTTTGCTTGGTTCCTGGTATGGACCCCCCTGATTTTATAGGCTCTCTATTGGAGGCTGTGCCCCAATCAGAGCGCTCGCTTTCTCTGACGTCACGGCTGTCCATTTTTCCACAGCTCTCGGCCCATCTCTTCCCGGCTCTGCAAGATCCATCACCCAGATGGGGTTCGCCTGGGATCTCTGCGGTTTCTGGAGAACTGAAAGCAAGAACAACTGAATGGGACCATGCCCACAGCAACCTCCTCCACTATCATCACACAGCAAAAATTGACCACAATCCCGTCCCATCAAAAGGCAGCCAAAGTTGTAGATGACACGAGACACCATCTCTAAACCACAAGTGGTTAAGCCTGCATGGTTACACACACATACCAAGAAATGGGGTCCACTCGTTAACTCTTGTTCCATCCTGTTCACACCAAGGCCCCATATCCAATACTACAAATGGGCCCAGGGGCTATTTTTTTTATTACCGCGGTTATATTAAGATCCTCCCAGCAACGCGGCGGAAAATAGCCTCCGGGCTCTAAATATAGACCCTCGAGCTGGTGGCGCTGGGAATGTCTTCGTGTTTCCCCCCTGGTTGTCACATTTCAGGATTTGGGGATAGGGCAACCCCACATTCAGGGAGCCCATTCATATCTGAGTCCATGTGTTTCTAAAATATTCTCAAACAGGGCAGAAAAGCACATTTTCAGACTTCAAGAAACTGAGTCTAATTTGAGGATGAAGTTTGGCAAATTAAAATCCAGGGTTTGAACTTCAAATTCGGATCAAATAATACAATAAATTCTTAGCAGATTTCTGATAAGTTTCCGAATTGTGGTTGTACGTGCGTTTGCACTGGTTTGTGTGCCTGTGTGTTTGCCAGGGTACGTGTGCGAGAGTGTATTGGTGAGTGTTTGTTTCTGTGCGTGTGTGTGTTTGTGTGTATGAATGTGTGGCTATGCGAGCTCTCATGCACGTACGCATTCCACCACGTGCATTCGCGTGTGGGGCCTGCATGCTAATTACGGCACGCGTCCTTCACAAACTGACTGATAAATCACTGTGGCACCAGACCAGCAGTGTACAGATGAAGTCCTGCCCAGTTCTCTTTCGGCGGCGTGGTGTGCATTATAATCGCCCCAAATTAAAGCCGCAAGCTCTCGAGGAAACTCTTTTGAGCAGCAGAGGGCCGGTGGAGCGTGTGCCCTGGGGGAGGGTGGGCTTGGGGGGGGCGAAGGCCCCTCGTGTCTGCGTCTTCAACGCAAACCAACCCCCCCGTGCTTTTAATAGAGTCCTTAATGAGGCGCAGTTGTTGCTGTGCAAAGGCTGGCGGTAATGTAGGTGACCTTTCAGCACCTCTCCTGCGCTAATCAAACCGCCTAAGCGGCCATTTCCTCACCCCCGCGGGGGGCTAGCGCAAGGAAATCCCCAATAGGGTGACACTAGCGGCCTCTAGTGGTTTTACTGAGCATGGCAGGGTGCGGCAGGATGTCGGGTGTGGCGATTATGATCGGGTTCGGAAGCATGAGAAAACTTAAACGTATCAAAGCTAAGGTTTACATCAATAGAAACGGAACAATTTTAAATGAAAATTAATGTATAAAGTACATTTTCTGGCGGGCTTAGTATTAAAGTTTGGGTTAGAGAGCCAACATGGTATAACATGGTAAAACATAACTTCCACTCAGAATTTCCCTTTATTTGAGCTGCTTGTTTAGTTCTTTAAAAATTCTAAATGTGTACAGTTATATTGCTTCAGAGATTCAAAGACTTTGTCACTGAATCTAATTAAAAGATGTGCTGAACTTAACTGATTGGATTTTTTCAGCATATCATGCCTCAACCGAGTGTCAGATTGAGTTAGGATCAACACAACTTTCAGTTAGATACAGTGACTCAAAATGTGCTCTACTGAAAGGTTGAGCAGGCAGTAAAGGGTTAAGAGTCCTAAAACGGCATTTTAGAGTGCAGATGGACAATGACTTGACGCATACTGTAAAAGCAACTCAAGACTTTACTTAAGGCAAGGAAATGGAATGTTCTGCAAAGTCAATCACTCTACCTGAATCCAATATACAGTATCATTAATTTCATTTGCTGAAGGCAAAACTGAATGCTAATTCCCCAACTAACAAGCAGGATCTGAAAAGGAACAGGCAGAGCACCAGCTGCAAGGAAGCCCAGGCAGAGCATCACCAGGAAAGAAACTAATTGTCAGGTGATGTGAATAGGTTCCATACTTCAGGCAGTCATTGACTTAAAATGAATTGCGACGGAGTGTTAAAATGACAGTCTGATACAAGATTGTGCTTGTTGGTTCAATTACCTTTGAATTCCTACATTTGGAGGGGAGGTAGAGGCTATGTATAAAAATGGTAATTCCTCAACAGTTCATCCTGTATTGTATTATTAAACCCTTATATCTATTATGGTGGCACATAGAGCCAAATTATGAACATTGCCACTGTCTGAATCAGGGGTGTAGCTAGGGCCAATCTTAGGGGGGCTTTAGTCCACCTAAAATGTTCTTTGGAACATCCCTCCCACAAAAAAAGCTTATTTTAAGCTTAAATCATCCGTAGCTGGAGAACAGGTCAGAATAGCCCCCTAACTAAAGGTTTAGCCCCTATATTTATTATGCTCTCAATTCATTCCTCTGTCCAAATGCTCTTGAACCTGATGGTGCCGGCATGTTTTTATATTGAGTTTGCTGTCACTACACATGCTGTAACGTTAGTGTTGTCTCTGTAGTAGTGTAGCATGTTGCATTGGTTTTAACGGTTACTGACTGCACTTTGCCTTAAAAAGCATATGACGAATAAAGACATATAAATGTTGCAGTTTGTGCTAAGATTTGTGTGGCCACAGTATTGTTCTCTTTGTTGCTTATGATGCTCCTTAAGGTTCTTAACTCTGCTGCAGCTCGTAGCATTTTCAGGACCTGACCCAGTAAGATTTCATTTCCTTTTTGTTCTGCTTGGCTGAGTGCCACACAGGAGGAGAGGAGAGGGATGATTTTTCTTGCGTTCGGCTGTTTGAGGCCAAGAAATTTTTGCGAGACCTAAGATACCCCCTTGGCTCTGATTCACTACTGAGGATTTTGCGGCCTTTTCAAGTTCTCTATTTTGTGCGCAAATTTAGTCAAACCTGAGCAAGTGGTAAATGGGGGTAGTAGTCCTACTTGTCGCAGTTACCTGCATGTGATTGACTCTATAAACCTTCAGGCCCTTGATGGTGTGCTTCTGGAGTTTTGCATTAGAGTGTTTTTAATTCAGTTCAAAGTGCTTGATACCTTGATAGGTTCAATAGGTGTCACAGTTCGGCTTTTTGATAAACTGAGACCCAGCGTGGATTCCATTTGCGAACAAAGCTCAGGCTATATCAACCAGTGAGGTGTACAGCGAAGCTGGCTATGTGATTAAGCCTGTCTTCAGCACTTAGTAAAACCAGGAATCTGGAATGGGGACTAAAGTAAAAGGAGCTGCTCTGAGTTTTACTTAAGCTGAAAGTCAGGCTTAGTCACAAAGCCAGCTTTGTAGTACAGCCCCCAGAGCTAGGTTGGTTTGGAACCTAAAATATTGGATGCCGGTTGGATCTGAACAGGCATTATGACGACATATGCGTCATGAGTGGGCATGATCTCAACCCATCAAAACAAACACAGCAAACTGGACCGGAATGTGTAGTTTGGATCGCAGTCAAAATGTGTCAGTACCCCACGTAGCGATTGGTTTTCTGGTTTCTGAACAGAATTGGTGCACAGATGGGAATCACACTGGCTCTGTTGTTCAAAAAACTCTAAGTTAGTCAGAAAGGATTAATAGGCTACATTAAATTAGATTGTGGGTGCAGCCTGGAGTACTGAAAGAACAGACAAACTCCAAGCAGAAATCAACTGTGACTCAACCCCAGAGCCTCCAGTTTGCGACACATCGTAACCACTATGTCCACCAACATTACCTCCCACATTCTAATGCAGCCCGCATTTATGCTAAGTGCCGCGCAATTAATTATGCAAATGTATCTCTTTTGCAAGAGGTATGGCGGTTGAACAGTACTGAGTCAAAACCACTTGCAATAAATTAAAAGGCCGGAGATATTTTATTTATGAAGTTGTAAATCTTCTCTTGAGCACGATTACTAGAATTTACAGAGCAGTACTGTATAACTAGCAGCAGGGTTCTCCCTTGTGGCTAAAGGGAGAACTTTTTTCAATGAAAGTAATGGCATGATGGCGATAACCAGGGTGACAGGGAGGCTGCAGCCTGTCCCCACATCCAGCGGGAGAGAGGTAGGCTCACACCCTGATGAGCTTGCCAATCCATCACAGAGCACTGGCATTCACACACCTATTTGTTCATATAAGGGCAATGTAGCCAAATATAGATGTTGACTTTGGAGTGTGGGAGAAAACCAGAGCACCAGGAAAAAACTCGTGAAAATATACACAGGAAAGGCCACAATCTCCTTACCCCTCACTGTGTAGGCTACCTCCCAGTTACACCTTATGATAACATATTCTGTGGATCAGGGCTGTCCAATCCCATTTCTGGAGGTCTAACGTCCAGCTTTTCATTATAACCCTACTTCGGCACAACTAGCTTAACTGCTAATTTGCAGCTCAATGCAGAGGTCATTGGCTGACTAAGGTGTGCTCTGTTGGGATTGTCGTGAGAATCTATAGAATGATAGATCTCCTCAAGCAGGTTAGGGCAACTTTGACGTAGTTCATATTTAATGAATGTTTGACCCCGTAAAATCTAAGGACCCATATATGGATCCTTCAAACGCAGCTGCTATATTCAAACCTATGGAACTTAAGGCTGCTTTTAAATTCTAATGCAGATCCCAAGGTTTCCAACGATTCGAAATATGTCCCGCTGAATTAAAGGAAATGTGTATAAAGTGATGTCCGAGATCTAGGTATTTTTAATTTGATGTAATGTTGTGAACGTAAAAACATGGTGTCCTGTGTTTCAATATTTCTCTCAATATAGCCTAAGTGTGATGTAGTTTCAGGGATCTGCAAATGGCAGACAGAATATGTCTGTGACATTGTCCTGCTATACAGAAAAGACAAGCTTTTTTCTGACTTTGAACCAACTTAAGGGAAAAGTTAAGTGAAAAGTTAGAGTTGAAGGGGTTAATACAAAGTTTACGTTGACTTACTTTACCCATAATGAAAGCCCACACCGTAAAATGTCCAATACCGATTCTGCTCAATCAGGGGTAATATGAGTCCAAACAGAATAAAACATGCTCTGTCAGAGGTGATTTCACATAGTTTTCTTATACTGTAAGTCTGCATTTGTGGGCCCATCGTCTCAAAATATCCTGCCCAGTGGTGCCGTTAATTACTCAGTGCAGTTTTCCAGCGAACTCAGTAATCGCATTTCTACTGTAAAATACGCCCCAGATGAGGTGCTTGAGCTGAGGAATCAGATAACTTAGCTGATTAGCATTGTTGAGCTAAGCTTAGAACTTTTCCATTTGTGCTTTATGTTTTAATGCCTCAGAAAATCTGAGTGCTTCTCTCGTCGTTATGTTGAACGTAATCCATGTCATTGCACATTTCTCGTTTTTTTTTTTTGTTTCTTTAGTGATCCTGATTTATTAGCCATTGATTTCATTGTATAGCACTTTGTTACATGTTTTAAAGGTGCATGATACATTTATTATTGTTATTGTTGTTGTTGCTGTTGCTGTTGAGTGCTGAGCAAGTTGGCAACTAAAACCAACCCACCCGCCGGCTCTAAGGGATTATAAACAGCCAGTCCTTTAGCTTAACTTTGATAGATAAGCGCTCTCCTTTTGGCGGATTCAGTAGCCTTACCCCTCATGATGATGATTAACATGAAAGTTATGGGTGTCTATAGTGAGTTTTATCCCAGTATGCCTTCCACGGAAATCAACTGCATGGAATACGTAATCGCCGATACAGAATTTCCAAATTCGATATTGAGCTGGAGCACCCTGTTTCCTGTATCTTCACGCCCTATTCCAGGGTGTTTTTTTTTTTTTTTTTTTTTTTGCAGTATTTCACTATACGGTACGAAGTGCACTTATCGTCCAGCAGGGTGTAGTAGAGCACACAGTAATCACCATTGTACCAGAACAGAACAGGACAGAAGTTTATTCTCGTAGATCACATAGGAGACATAGAGAGCATACAAGTTTTGAAATGTGGTTTAAAACGTGTATACATTGTTTGATAAATTGCGCAATTTTTACAAGTAGAGGCCAGAGGTACCAGAGGTACTGAGGGTCAAGAAATTAGACTCGCCTCTTCTCAGGGAATCTCTCTCCTTTACAGCTAAATCCTCGGCCCCTTTTTCTCTTTCATCCTTGCCTTCCACCTATCCTTACATTTTATTTTTTAAGTTTTTATTTCCTATGAAGCGCTACGGTGACAACTAAGAACCTTCTGGTGTCGTGTGTCCCAGCGGTGCGGTCCCTTACTGACGAGCCTGAAAATTTCCGAACACTCATTTTCGAATCTCCGCTTTCACCGTGCCGATGTTAGGTAGGCAGAGCAGATCAAAGAATTTTCATGGTGCCAAGACATTTCCTGCAGGTGGGCTCACCAGAAGGCTTTTAAATAATAAATATATAACATGAAAAAGATCCAAACAAAGGCAGCTGAAATGAATAAAATAACAACCGGAAAAAGATCTGAGACTCGTACACTCAAGGCAGGCGACAGGGGTGTCCTCTTATTTCTGTCGGAGTTTTCGCTACATACATTTCCCCCGAGAGGAACTGCATAAAAAAATATTTGATTAAATCCTCTTTCCTTTTGTCAGTGCCAAGGTGCGTGGGGAGCTGAGAATGAATTTTTCAGATCAGTAACGTCTTGAAATTAATTACATTCCACTGCGGGAGTGATGATTAGCTGATCTGAGAACAATCTGGAAAAATCCTGTGGAAATGGCAGGATGAAAGTCATTTTTCAGTGGTGTGATACGGGAATTCAAGCCTGGGTTGGAACGGCCTGAAGTCTCTCCAACCTTTTGCTTTTAGATTTACCCTCCATAAGGTTTTCACTCAAACACAAACTAAGGGCACCTCAATCAGCTGCAAGTGTAAGGCTGCCCAACCCTGTTCCTGAAGGCCTACTCTCCAGCAGCTTTCAAACCCATACCCTAACAACTCGGTCAGCATGCCCATGTGTGCCCCAGGTTTGAGAATAGAGGGCACACTTGGCACAGCTGGGTTGGGCTGTAAGTGGGCTTGGCACTGGGCACCATGTAAGTCCCAGATAGGGGGCCCAGACCTCATGAGATGTCTGGGGATTTTACCACACATGAAGGTCGAGCACTGAAAGACATGCGGCTGGCTGACTGAAGTCAAAGAAGCACAGACAATTTTGTATTTAAGCAACACTTAGATGAGTGCAATTGAACAAAATATTTGGCAATAATTGTTACAAAGAATATTTAGACTTGGTGGATTTAAGAATTCAACATGGATGGAGCAGAAGATATACAAACTGAATCAGATTTTGTTCTGTATGATTGGCTCACATTTCACTTGCCGAGTAGCTGATATCTCTTTTTATGAAGGTCAGGTACGAGCTTGCCCAGTTGGGGCCCCTGTGGAGCCCATGGACAAAAGCAGTGGGCCCTCGTCCCTCACAGGGCCCACCTGAGGTCCCCTTAGGATTACTAACTGGAAAAATGCACCTTGTTCAATGGCTGGGGCAGGGCTGCCCAACCCTGTTCCAGGGGATTCACACAAAAGTAGGTTTTCACTCCAACCCTCACAAAGTGAACCTAATTCGACAGCTAGAGCAGGACTGCCGAACCCTGCTCCTGGAGATCTTCCATCCTGCAGGTTTTTACTCCAACCCGAGCAAGACACAGCTCATTTGATAGCTAAATACCTTGCTGAGTTATATATTAGCTGAATTAAGTGGGCTAAATTAGGATTGGGATCAGTAGACATTCAAGAGCAGGGTTGAGAATGGGCTTATTCTCACAATGGGCTCCATTTGGGAGGGGAGAGAGACAAATTTAGCCTCACACTTAGTAAAATATTGCGTGTCAGTTTAACACTGTCAGACTGTATATGTGTCCATTCATCCATCCATATATCCATCCATACAGCTATTATCTAATCTGTCTGTTCCAGGTGGGGGTTGTGCGGCGGCAGGAGGCTGGAATCTATCCCAGAATCCAATGCGCGAGAGGTGGGGACACATCCTGGGGTGCATTTCCCAAAAGCGTAGTTGCTAACTAAGTTAGCAACTTACATAGTTTGTCCATTCACAGTCAATGGTTCCACACAGTCAACTCTGTAAGTTAGAATCTGTGATTTTGGGAAATGCATCCCGGTCAGTTTTACCAATACAACTCATGAGATAAACACTCATACCCATGGGCTTTAATCTCTCCCACAACTGTGGACTTTAAAACTTGAGTTGATATATATTTTTTTACCCTTTACTCACACCTCAATCGTAGAATTGAGAACATCAACTTATGTAACTATAAAAGACGTTTTCCCATCATTACCTCACGGTGTGTGAAAATGTGACTTAACCCTTTTGTGTAGAATACCAAAAATGCCAATTTTTTCCTGTTATGCACGGACCTATTTAGGCTTTGTAACTCAGTATTTGTGTCACAGAGACTCTGTAAAATGATTCCAG
Organism: Gymnothorax javanicus; assembly: GCA_029692085.1. Lineage (NCBI taxonomy): Eukaryota > Metazoa > Chordata > Actinopteri > Anguilliformes > Muraenidae > Gymnothorax > Gymnothorax javanicus. The sequence continues at coordinate 121,437,972 of CM056198.1, forward strand.
TGAAGCAAGACATTTGGAAATTCAGTTACAGAATTATTCAGGAATTAAATTTTGGAATTTACGGATGCCGGCGTCTATATCTGCACGAAAGGGTTTAGTACTTCTAGCACCAGGCTCTTCTATACCGTTGCCCAAAAAGTTGGAATAATTTGTATTTAGGCACTTCATCTATCAAGAATAAATCACATTGTCATGACCATTTCATGAAAACAGGTAAAATATTTTATTCCAACTATGAGCAACAGTGTATTAGTCTGGCATGCCTGTCGAAGGACTATTGGCAGAACTGAGGGGGCAGCATGCAGACTAGGTAGATTTGAGATTCCTGGATTCAAACCCTCAACCTTCTTTGGGTTAGATAACAGAACTACCCTCAGCTCCAACGCCTTCTTTTTGACATATGAGAACACAAAGTACCTCTTTCCCCCAAATAACCTGATGCACTTTCAGCACAGACGGTCCTGAGGCTACAGCTACAAAATGTGTTAGAAGGACGAGTTTCTAAATTTGCTTTTTGTTTATTTTATTTTTATTTTTCTGTAGATGAAAAGCTGCCTCAGTCGCACACATTATCCCCATCAGGCCAATTATTTTTAATGAGGAACGAGCGTTAACAGCTATAAGGAGTTTCCCCACATTCTCTGGAGAAAAAGAAAGGAAAACAAATTGAAAACAGAAAACAGAGGGAGGAAGAGAGGGGGATAGAGAGCAGAAGGAGGAGAGAGGATGGATAGCATAAAAGAGAGGTATACAATAAGAAAACCATGGGGAAAAACCCAAAGGAGTCTGACTTTATGGCAAAAAATGAAGGATAATAAAGGGCAGAAGGGATATAGAAAGGAAGTGAGAGAGTGAGAGAGAGGAAGGGGGATCGGTAGAAAGAAAGAGGTGCTAATGAGGAAAACAATGGAACAAGTTCAAGTTTCACAGTAGCAGTGACTGCGTACGTGCATCGACCCATGCATTCACACACACACACACACACACACACACACACACATACACACACTGGATCTCCATGCCAAATTTTAGCTTCCACAGGCAAAAACTGTGGCCGCTATAAGCCGTGGAAAATTATGAGGACTGACTGACTGACTGACTGACTGACTGACCGACCGACCGACCCGACCGACTGACTAACAGAGCAAGCTTTAGAGCTGCTGGTCACAGGTCAAACTCCATAGGAATCTGCCCTCATGCCAAACAGGAGAGAGACAGCATGGAGACATACTGGAAGGGAGGGTGGAGGCAGGAGAGGACTGATGGATGGAGAAAGAGAGAGAGAGAGAGAGAGAGAGAGAGGTGGGTAAATGAGAAATATGTGAATTAGAATTTGAGAGAGTGAGCGTGAGAGAGGACTTGGAGAGACTGATTTATGACTTTTGATTGGTCTTATCTCTGAAACCATACCTGCCCTTCGGAGATGTATTACTCCTGCTGTGCCGATGGGGCCATTCGAATCGCACTGAGAAGGAAAAAAAACGCTATTTGAAAGAGAGTCATGGAAAGCAGTGAATACAGGAGAGAGAGCGGGCGAGTGGTTGTTAGAGAGAAAATAAAATAGAAATGCACCACAGATGAGTGAGAGAGTGAGAGAGCAGGAAGGATGGGAAAGAAAAAGAAGCGGAGAGAGAGAGAGGGGCACCGAATAGGCTCAGTGAGAGGTGGAGTGTGAGAAAGAGGATGAGTGTGAAAGAGTGAAAGAGTGAGGCAGTCAGGTAGCTCAAACCTGCACAGCTATGCTGAACTGGATGCTTCGACCAATTTAACACACACCAATCAGCCACAACATTACAGCTGCCTGCCGAATATTTTGTGGGTCCCTGAGTCATTGAGGCATGGACTCCCCAAGATCTGTGAAGGTGCACGGAGGTATCTGGCATTAGGATGCTAGCAGCAGGTCCTTTAGGTCGTTGGTCTCCAACCCTGGTCCTGGAGAGCTACCATCCAATAGGTTTTTACTCCAACCCCGATTCAGCATGCCTGATTCCACCGATCAGCCGCTCATCAAGATCTCTAACTGGGAAATTAGGCGAGCCTTGTTTTGTTTGGAGTGGATTGCAGCTCTCCAGGATTAGGGTTGGAGGCCACTGCTTTGAGTCCCATAACTTGGGATGTGGGGCCCCCATGGATCGAACTTGTTTGTCCAGCACATCCCACAGATGCTCGATTGGATTGAGATCTGGGGCATTTGGATGCCAAATCAACACTTTGAACTCTTTGTCATGTTCCTCAAACCATTCCTGAACAATTTTAGCAGTGTGGCAGGGCACATTATCTTGCTGAAAGAAGCCACTGCCATTAGGGAATACTGTTTCCATGAAGGGGTGAACTCCCTCTGTAACAATGCTTAGGGAGGAGACGTGAAGTACCATCTACATGAGTGCGAGGACTCAAGGTTTCCCTGCAGAACTTTGCTTAAACCATTGCACTGCCTTCCGATGGCTGTCTTCCCATAGCGCAGAGGTCATCAAACTCAGCCCTGGTGCCTCCATGTGTATGTGGCTTTTTGTTCCAACCACAATTACAATTTCAGGATTTAAACAAGCTTTCAATCTGTCCTAATTGTGCTCATTTGTTTAAAGCACTTATTTTTCTTCAAATGCCACATTTTGACAGATATCTATATAGGCTAAAAAATTCCATATCCAGACTGTGATATATTATAAACAACTGCATATCAAGAGTAAAAAATTATACTGATCCAAATGAACAATCAGTATGTAGTGAGATATAATTAGTGAGACCGTGTACAGATGGTCGCAAAAACTCATAATTTATTAGGCATGCAAATGATTGTCAAACCCATTTCGTGACATGTTTATATAATTAAGTTCAAGCAAATTATTTTGAAAGAACTCCGCAACCTAATTTTGAGCTTACTGATTTTCTGTTTATTATTTGATTTGTTTAAAAATGTTGTTTTCTGAAATTGCTTGCAATAGAGAAAAAAATAAATGCAATATGTTCAAGCGTCTCTTGTTCTTTATGGCACACATGGATATTTCTGTCAAAATGAGGTTTAAGACGATTAAGAGCGCCTTTTTTCAAAGATCTGCCCAATACTGGCAAAAGTGGCTAGCTAACCATTTCCAAATCTCTTCATGCTTCATAATAATTGAGTTTGGGGCTGGGAATAGGGAAATCAGTCATGACCTTGGTAATTAACCCCTCCCCTGCTGAGCTGGCCACGCCCAATTTTCTGTGCCATATTGAGCGGTAACAAATTTGATTGCTCCAAATTTCAACCTACATACAGGTCCCAGGATTTTTTTCATGTCAAGTTGCAGTCCACCAACTCTAGTTACAAGAATAACTGATAAAAACTTGGGACCTCCATGTAGGTTGAAATTTGGAGCAGTCAAATTTGTTACCGCTCAATACGGCACAGAAAAGTGGGCGTGGTCTGATCAGCAGGGGAGGGGTTAATTACCAAGGTCATGACTAATTTCCCTATTCCCAGCCCCAAACTCAATAATTATGAAGTATGAAGAGATTTGGAGATGGTGAGTTGGCACCCTTGGGCTGATCTTAGAAAAAGGCCCTCTTAATTACTGCTTTAAACATGAATCGACACGTGAGTAACTCAAGGTCACAAGTGGCATTCCTGGTGAAACCTGTTTTTCCCCACTGTGAAGTACTACATTGGTGCCCCCTTCATTCATAGGATGAAAAACGGGTTTCACCAGGAATGTCACTTGCGACCTTGTGCTGCTCATGTGACGAAATGCCCCAAATTGGAACAAAATAACTACTAATGAAAAATCTATGACTGAAATTGTGGCTGGAACAAAGATCAGTATACACAGGGCGGCACTGGAACCAAGTTTGAGAAGCACCGCTACAGTGCATCCTGGAGCCTTGTCTTCCCCAGGTAAACAATGCACACGAGCCCAGCCATCCACATGATGTAAACGATAATATAATCCATCAAACTGAGCCACCTTTTTCCATTTCTCCATGGTCCAGTTCTGCCCTCATGAAAATATCCCATAGTTATTTCTTAGTAATACTATAGTATTTATGGCATAACTATAGTATAGCTATAGTTTGCATAGTATATCTACAGTCAGAGGTGTAAAATCCAGGGGTCAGAAAGTAAGAGTCCTGCCAAGTTTTTCTCCCTCCCACAGAATGAGCCGATCACTCATATTGGCTCTATATCCTGTCCAAAGTAAATCCAGGTGGTTGGAATAAAGTTCTGGGGAGGATTTTTACTTTCTGAACCCGGACTTTACACCTCTGCCTATAGTGGTACCATAGCCATCACATTATAACTCTAGTATTACCACAATCAACAATACCATAATGTTACTATAGTCCACACAACTGTACTGCCGTAGTTTGAATAACTATAGTGTCACTCTAGTAATACTACACTGTAGTGACGAAAATACCATCTGTTTACTATAGAATGATGGTAGCTTGAAACTTTTATAAAAGCTTGGTAATTTTTCATATGGGTGACGCTCGAGTGCTCTTTGTAGGTACTTTCTGGTGTGGACAGGTGTCGGCATGGGCACCCTGATTGGTCCGCTGTCATGCAGCCCCATACACATGGCGGTGCAATGCACAGTGTGTTTCGACATCCTCTCTATCATAGCCGGCATTATTTTCATCAGAAATTGGTGCTACAATAGCTCTTCAGTGGGACTGTTCCAAACGAGCTAGCCTTCGCTCCCCACGTCAATCAATGAGCTTTGGGTGCCAATGACCTCACTGCCAGTTTACTGGCAGTCCTTCCAAAGTCCACTATTGGTAGATACTAACCACTGCATACCGACAACATCCCACAACACCTGTCGTTTTGGAGATGCTCTGACCCAGTCGTCTAGCTATCACAGTTTGGCTCCCGTCAAAGTCGCTCGTACCCTCATGCTTTCAATGTTTTTACTACTTTCAGCACATCAACTTCAAGAATTGACTATTCATTTGCTGCCTAATATAATTCCACCCCTTGAGAAGTGCCAATGTAACGAGATAATGTTACTCACTTCGCCTGTCAGTGGTTTTAATGTTGTGGCTGATTGCTGTATTCAAAGCTCAGTACTCTAGCATAGAGGGGAGAATGATGTGAATTAAAGTCCACACTGCAACACAAACTATTCTCTCCATGTTCCTCAAGGTAACAGTAATAAGCTTAATTAACAGATTGATTCTAACGAGTTTTTATAGCCCTTCCTCATTGAGTGCCGCACAAACAGGTCCCTGAATACTCCAAATTAACAGCATGATCTACTCGCCAAGCATAATCTCGCATCCCTGAGGGTTTGAGGTAGATTACAATAGCGTTGTTGTTGTTTGGTGCCCAGGTTTTGTAGCTGAATAGCCATGCGTTACTCCTGAAGCTTTAGCACACCAGTTAACACTTAGCATTAGTTTTGCGCTTTCCTGTTTATGTGTACCAGTCAACCTTTGCTTGTGTGACCTGGACTTTGACTGAACATGCGACATTCTATCACTCAAAACAGGGCCGCCCAATCCTGCTCCTGGAGATCAACTATTAATTCGGTTTATTTTCATTCCTAATTCTAACATATAGTAGTGCAGAGAGAACTCTAGCTGTTGAATTAGGTGTGCTTTGTTAGAATTTTTGAGGCGAAAACCACCCAGACAGATCTTCAGGGAAAGGATTAGGCAGATGACTGAAAATTCCATAAGTATCACTACTTTAGCTTTAGGCTCTGGACTTTAGCACATATAATTCGAAAATAATGAATATCACTGGTGGATTTACATAAATGTCTGCTAATCAATTGGGAACTGGAGCCCTGTTTACACAGTACCATGATTCAAATACTCCCAGAACGTGTGGTGAGATTAAACCACAGTAATAAAAAAAAAGAAAGTGAGGATTACGCAATATCGAAGGATTGGTGCAAACAGGGGCCATTTTCAGTACTTTGCAGGAACAAGAAAGCAAAAGTTTAAATTGTTGTATTTGCATTTTTTATAATAGCTTGGTATCCCATTTTTAGCCAAACCGCCATGCAACCCAACCCATATTTCACCTAGCCTCCACTGCTGACGTCTAATGTGGTTTGCTTCCCTCCAACAACAACGTCTGCACACTCGAGCTGAGTTTTGTTGAGACAAATCAGAGAGAGACTCCAAAATTTCTGGAGCAAATTATATATGCACATGCTGCTGTGGGAGCCTGGGAAGAAAGCGAACCACATAAGACGTCCGCAATGAAGGCTAAACAGCATCAACATGAGATGTTGAAAATGTTCAAAGAGACGAGTTTCTCCTGGTTTCTTCGATGTCGAAGTTTTCCTGAACGCAAGTTCTTTAGTTGCAGAGCAGCGCACTTTAGTCAGCACTTCAGTAGTTAGATGTTTGACGCGGGATTGGTCGCTATCATGGTAAAGTCGCTTGATCTCTTTCATGGTCTCATCCAGTTGGCTATTTATTCTTGAGAACTTTTCTAATAAACCGTAGCATTCCATGCGGCACAGAAACAGTTGGCTTTAGGAATATACAGCAGTATTTACAGACAGAACACTGCTTATAATTGAAGGAACATCGAGTTGGCTTTTTCCATATACACATATTTCCTCTTTCTTCTCTTTGATTATTATTTCACAAACAAAAAAATTTCATTATGAACAAGATTTTTTTTTTTAGGAGTTTCTGAACCCGCAATTTTTGTTATTAATATTTGACACGGGAAACCCAAAAGGACTATCATATAACAAGCATTCAGATTGGCTGATTTTGCACAATGCCATTACAGCACTGAACACAGAACCCGGCTTGAGTGTGCAGACGTTGTTGTGGGAGGGAAGCGAACAACTTAAGATGTCTGCAACAGAGGTTATACTTCATCGCTCAGGACAGAGAAGGCTTGCGTGCATTTTCATGCCTTTTTTGTACGTCAAACAAATCGCGGATGAGTTCTCAGGTTTCTGCCATTTCTTTTAGTGCATTTGGGAATGGTACTCACATCTATTTTCACTGGGTAGGCCTCATCTTGAGTTTTCTTTTGACGTTTAATACTCATTTTGCCCTAAAATGTCACCTTCCCCTTTTTGCGCAAAAACCTACACATTCACAAGTTCGCAGCTCCTTTAAAAATCTTAGACTGACACCTCCAATGTCCTCCACCACTGACTCCAGTCAGTCAGTGTGTGTATTCTGCACAATGCAGTTCCCAAGTCACATGTGGAATGAGGTGTATAGCCCTATTCTTCCAATGCAGTTCAATCTTCATGCACTGCCAGACTGTATTCAATGTGCTGCACGAACCAGAATCCAAACAAGCACTGATGTGACTGGAATCCAATATCAAATGCTGAATTTTGTTAATTGCTGCTGACACAACTTGTCAGGTGAGGATGCACTGTGTACATCGCTTGAAGGTGCCACCTTTTAGGGATCAGTTAAGCAATGAAGAGTGGTACTGTTTCTCATTGTTATAATGAGGAATTGAAACAAGAATGGAAACTAGAGACCTATACCTATACTATACCTGTGACCCCCATTTTCCATCCCAAGCTAGATTTTCACTCAAGCTGTATTCCTATCAAGTTTTATCAATTTCCAGTGTGGCATTCAAAAGTTATTGAACGGACAGACAGACAGACAGACAGACAGACAGATGGATGCGCAGTATGAAACTCAGGATGACATGTATGATTAATTTCAGGATGTTTCCAGCTTGAAACAACTCAAATCTAGATGCACACACACACACACACACACACTGAAAACGATATCAGCTGTCGCTTTGCAGCTGGTTACAACCACCATCCAAGCCTGCTTGTTCCTCGTCAGGGTTACTGGGGAGCCAAAGCCTATCCCAGCATGCAATGGGAGAGAGGCAGGAACTCACCCAGCACTGTACACCAATCCATCAAAGGACTCACACTATCCAATCACACTTTAATACTCATTTGCACTTAACATACACTCATGCCCAGGGGCACTTTAGAGTTTCCAGTTACCCCAGGCATGCATGCCTTTAGACTGTGGGAAGACTCCAGTGGACTTGAAGGAAACTCAGGCGAATTAACAGAACATGCAAACTCCACATGGAGAGGCCCCAGTCTAGATTCGAACCAACAACCTCCTTGCTGCAAGGCGACCTCATCACTCACTGCAAACCCATACAACCGGGGGAAACAACTCGACAGGAGAACTGTGGGCGCTGGTTTTTATTTTGTTGGTCGGGTTGGCCCCCCCTCCCCCAAAAAACTTCTCTAGCGGGTCAAATAACTGCATTTTTTCACGGAAATCGTTCAAATGTGGATACAAGTGCCAAAATTTGCACAATTACTCAATGGATATTGCTCTTTCAATAAAAATGTTAGCCATCGCAAAAAACCCTCATGCTAGCCACGGCGACCATTTTCATTTCCACCATAGCCAAATTACATATTTTGCATAATATCTCCTGAGAAAAACATCAAAGCACATAAAGGATGACGTCTACACCTATGTTTTGATGGGCAAGGATTACAATGACATTAAATATTCACATATTTAATGTGTCTTAAAAAAAAAACCTCCTGTTACCTCAGCATATTTCTTAATCAATTTTTTAGATTTATTTCAAATTTTATGCTTTTTTTTTTACATTATTCACTAGAAACTAGAAACATTTTAAATAAATCAGAGATATATGTATTTGATGTTCCTCCGGTGACAAAAACCGGTTATAATAGTAAAAAACATTGAAATTTGTCACATGGAAAAATTTTTGTGGCAACATTTGAGTTTCCAATGGCAGAATTGGCGGCCTTCTTGAAAAATGGCGGCCATATTAAAATCTAAGTGGCTAACGTTATTTTTCATATTACTGGCCTCTGAGGGATAAACGTACCAACTTTAGAGCTTGTATCTACTTTTGAACGATTGTTATAGATATCTGCCCCACTACTCAGAGGAATTGAGCCCCTTCTTCCCCTTAGATAGTCACCCTTTAGATAAAAACAACCCTGACATGATGCTCTGCTGGGGTTCAAAGGTTAGGCCAGTGTTTGTGGTAACGAAAAATCTGCTAGAACACAGCTGAGGCAGCCATGGAGTTACAGAACAAATATCAAAGTGACGATCCTTACCAGGCACCATTCTGATCGTTCTAACCCCGCAAAACCCCACATTTTGAAACATTTCCCTGTTCTATCAAAGGGTCCTGCCTTGAAGTAAACCAGCACAAGCCTTCCAAAGCAGATTTTGCTTTCCGATCCTTGAAGAGTCCTTGGGGGCTTGCATTAAAAATGCAACCCAATTTATCAGAGAGACACCTCGCTTTAGAAAACAATGGCATGCAATTAAATTCACAACCCCAGGTATTGCTGCTCTGTGAAGGTATACGCCGAGCTACTAAAACATGGGCTTATAATGAAATGCCTGAACCAATAAAAAAAATCAATCCTTGCATCGCTCTGGAACAAGAATCAAAGCTCTTCTGCAGACCCAGATTTCTGAAATCTGAGGCTTTCAGGAGGCCCCAGATGAACCTTGTTCAGAAAGAGATAGAAAAGCTTTTTTTTTTATACACATACCCTCTGTGGTGTGTGTGTGTGAGTGTGTGTCTGCGAGCAAAGCCAGATGCCATGCTTCTAAGTCAGTGGTAACTCACGCAGCTCCTGAGGATCTACCATCTTGTTGGTTTTTTTTCACTCCAACCCCAAGAAACCTCACCCAATTAAATTCAAATCAATTTTATTTGTGAAGCACTTCTCAAAGAAGAACTGTCACAGAGACATTTTACAGAATAGCAGCGGGGAAGATGCCCTACCGAAGTCCCCACAATAGCTTATGAGACAAAAAAAAAACTCCCAAAAGGGAGAAAAATCCAGAGATAGTGAAGAGAAAAAAAGAAAAAAAAAACCTATTGAATAACAATAGATCTTTTGAGCTGCTAATTTTTGAGTTAGGTGTGCCGAATCAGGTTTAAATGAAAATTCGTGAGGGGGTAGATCTCCAGGAACAGGGCCGGTTACCACGGTGACAGAGAGGCAGAAGAAACAGGGGATGGCTGTGCTGTACAGGGGGAGGAGTCAGCTGTAAGGAGGAGGGGCAAAGTGCAAAATGGCGGCGGTCTTACAGAATGCATTTGGTAAACCTCAGGTCATGTGATAAAGGATTCCTCTGTCCATCTCATGCCGACAGACTCCACATAAAATTTTTATAAACTGCACTTAGGAGACTAGAATTTTGGATGATTTTTGAAGAATTACTGAAGCATTGATAATTTAAACTCCACGGGTGGCCTGAAATCCAGTTCATGAATTTGATGGGGAGCATTTGTGTGTGTGTGTGTGTTCTTGTACTTGCTACAAAGTGAGAACAAAAAACGCATTTTTGTGCGCATTTTCGCCTGTCCTCACAACTACAAAGGCAAATTGTGACTTATTAGTTAAGGTTAGGGGTGAGGTTAGAATTAGGGATAGGTTAAGGTTAGGGTAAGGGTTTGGGAGTAAGGTTAGAATTAGGGATAGGTTAAGGATAGGGTAAGGGTTTGGGTTAGGCATACATTGCTTATTGTTAAGATTAGGGAAAGGCTGTAGAGACACAGGAAGAATGAATGGAAGTCAACGTAATGTGCTCACAAAGATATAAGTACAATGATGTGTGTGTGTGTGTGTGTGCGTGCGTGCGTGAGTGCGTACGAGCGTGCGTTTATCTGAAAATATGTTCAACTAAAGGAATTTTTGGTATAATATTTTTATTTTCAAATACTCTTCTTTCATTCTGCAGTTTAAATATTTTTCTTCTCTTTCATAAATGCATATATGAAGGTGCTTATATAAGGTACAAACACAAACAATAGTTTAAACAAATAGAAAAAAAAGCACTCTTACATGCTAGCGGCAGTCTGAGTGACAGACAACCCACTGACTTTTTTTCTCTCCGTTCCTCTATACATTATTCCAGCCTTCTCTCTGGCCTTCCGTCTCTCGCAGTTAGCAGCTTTTGAATGGGATTGCATGGGACTGGGCCCCCCTTGTTTCATATGGAAGACTTTGGGACAGAACGCGAGCGCATTCCCACACATTACCAGGCATGGTGACACCCGCACACCCCGTCCCATAAATGTGCAGTGGGACAGGTCGGCCATTTTGAGGAGAGTGTATAACAGTCTCCATTCCTGGGCTGGGGCCCCTTCTCCCTGAGAATACTGCGGCCAGTTGGCCAATGAGGGACAAGCTCTGTGGGGGTCATTTTGGGGCCCTTTTTTTCTGACTCAATGCTTGCAGAAACACCCCCCAGGGTAACTCAGCATCCCCAAAATCCAGGCAACTCAGAGGCGAGGGTAGGAGCAAATTGAGATAGAGGTCAAGAAAAGGTCAGGAGAATGGAATCCCGTGCGATGGTAAAACTTCTATGACATCATAGTACTACGATGACATCATAACTTTCCCCACTCTGTGACATGATTTATCCCGCCCACTCTCCTCAGCAATAGGTGGCCCAGTTCTGATGGACAAATACAGTCCCTTACCTCACCCTATCAGCATGGGCTTTGAGAGGGTGGCCTAAAGTTTAGCGGTAAGCTCATCTGACAGTAATGTCACAGTGTAGCTACAGTACGATCAGAGGAGCAGAGGGGTTCTTGAAGCAGACTCTTAACTCTACACCAATCTAGGGGGATTGGCTTCTGCTCAGCCTGATCAAGTGTACGTTGTTTTGCTAAAAAGTGTCAGAAAAATAACTGTAACGTTACTTTGACCTGATATTGTCAGATCCTATCAAGCTATGACCATCTGTCTGTTGGTCCCTAGTTTACCTGACTTCCACAATTGATGCCACTCTATCCAGCCTCTGTGAACTTCCCCTTATTCCAAATCACCTTGACCACCATACCTTCAAAAGATCTACCTGACCTCTAACTGACCCCAACCTATCTGACATCTAACTCTAAAGTCCCCTGTCTCCACCTGAGCCCATTCCACCTGACCTCTGACCTTTGACAATATCACCCCAACTTCCTGTCCGATAACCCCCTGACACATAAACAAACAGGCTATACCAGACAAGTCCAGCAATTCTTTCCAGAACACCAACCTTTAAAAGGGTGTAAACGTCCAAAACACAAACTTAGTTAAGGAAAGAAATAGCAATCATTAATAATAATAACAACAACGATAATAATCATAATAATCATCAGGTGAATAATATCATATATGATAATTATAGCAACACATGTAAGCTGGTGAAAGCCCCAATGCATCCAAAAAAATAAGATGTGAAAATTCTAACATGGGTTTTAAAGCTTGTATTCTGGTAGCATAACCTGGAAATGTTAAATATAGTTATGAGATTAATTTGTTCAGTGTTTTTATTTGTTTTTTTTTCTTCAGTTTTTTGCATAAAATGTAAATCAGCGTCCTGATTTAGAATGTTTTCTCCTTTCTAAAATGTTTTCACAGGCAAGAAGGATCCGGAGTTTATCAGTTGTGGGTTTGTTCCTCGTTCCTCGTTTCGTTGCGCGCGGCGTAAGAAAGGCGGGAGGAGTTTGGCTGCTGGGAGGCGTCGGGAGGAGGGGGGGAAGAGGAGGGAGAGGAGGAAGAGGAAGGAGGAGAGGACTCCTGGTCCTGCTATGTGGCCTCCTGGTTGACCACTTTGCCTCCGTTCATGGTGGGAGTCCCTGAACTTTTCCTCGAGCGCTGCTTCTCCTCGATCTCATGCAGTGACGGCTCTCGGTACATGCAAACTGTGGAGGAGAAAGAAGGAGGGAGACAGAAATGGAAGGACAGAAAGGGTGAGAGAGAGAGTGAGAGAGAGAGAGATCAGGAGAGGGAGGGAGAAAGAAGTTTAAATTTTACTCAATTGAGAAATGGTCCAAAAACAAACATTAGGCTCAGAAGTTCAACAATAATAAATAATACTAATAAAAAATTATAATAAACAATAGCCAAATGAAAAGAAAAGAAAGAGAGAGTGAAGGCAGAGGAGAGGCAAAAAGAGAGAGTGAGAGTGTGTGTCTGTGTGTGTGTGTGTGTGAGAGAGAGAGAGAGAGAGAGAGAGATGTAAAACCCACTTTATTGGGAAATGGTTCAAAAACAGGCATTAGGCTCAGAGGTTCAACAACGATAATAAATATGATAAAAAACGATGACAATAATCAAAAACCAAATAAAATGAAAAGAAAAAGTGAAGGAAGAAGAAAGACAGAGAGAGAGAGAGAAGGGGAAGCGAAATTAAAAAAGATCACTGCTGAGTGAGATATTGATTACTTCAGGAAGACATTCTATAAAATTCTTCCCAAGCACAGACAGGCCATAAATCTTTTAATGCTCCTCTGAACAATAATATTTAGTCAATATAGATACATCAGCCTCTCTTCAACTGATGCTGCTGGGACTATTAGCGCTGATGCTAAAGCTTACAGCACAAACTATACAGCTAGGAAGACTGGATAGGATACTTGCACCAGCAACACTAATGCTAAAGCTAGCAGCACAGACAGGAACTAGGAAGACTGATACTTGCATTAACACCACAGAAGCTAAAGCTAGCAGTACAGACTATAGAACCCAGTAGACTGACATTTTTACACTAGCAGCACGGACTGGAAGTAGGAAGACTGATACTTGCACTAGCAGCAGACGCTAAGGCTAGCGATACAGCCCGCACGGAAAGAACCTAAATAAACATATAGGTTTTAATATAGGGCCACATATAGGTTTACATATGTACATAATAAAATTGGCCGTTTTCAATTTTATGTATGTTGTATATATGCAAAACCTATATGTGGCTCCTATATTAAAACCTATAGGTTTATATAGGTTCTTTCCGTGTGGGAATTTAAGAATCCTTGTTATTTCATCCCTCAAGGAAAAAGTCTGGGACCTTTAGTTGCTATACAAGCATCTCAGATAAAAGACAAGTGTCTGTTCATTAAAACTGCGAACAGAAATGTAGACTTTGTCTTCAAATTCATTAACTGCAGTGAAATGCTCAGATAGATGTGGGGATGAAAATGACTTTTGAAAGGCATGTTTACTTGAATGTATGTTCTTCTATGTACTTTTATTTTGTTATTTTTGTTTTATTTTGCTACATTTACACTAATGACCTCTGAGCCATATTCATCTAGAAACTGCATTACAGACAAGATAGAAAACATTGCATTTGGTGGAGGTAACGGTGTAGTGTATTACCTTTCAGTGGATGTGTATGAGCTGTAATGATGTGAATCCAATTTTATCTAATGTGGTGAATCTGGCAGTGACTTAAACTTGAAAAAATGCTTAATTGATGAAATAAACATAATCAAACCATTTTGTTTTCATACATTTCCTTCTCTTCCACAATACACAACTCAATCTTCATAGAATGGAAATAAGTATGGTCAAGAAAGAATTGATGACCTTGTTATTGTTAATGTTTCAGGGGAAAAATGTAACATAGTGTTAGATATTTATGTTGATATCATAGCTCTTTGTCTCCTCTCACTTGCCATAGTTAATAATGACTGGTTTACACATAACATGCCGTTGTCACATGTCAACATGTATTTAGGATCAAATGCGATGTCAATTTCACGCGTTCACATGCGATTAATAAGTTATTGCGTGAAATTCTTGCTATTTCTGTAAGGGACTTAGGACTAATATTCAGATATTACCTTGAGAGTAAAAATATGAGCTAGGCATCATGTATGACAGTTGCAAAAGTGAGATATGAGCTATACAATAGGTATGACAAACAGAACTTGCCACTGGGTATATGAGCTATATAAGAGACATATACCTTGTATGTACGTATAGTGCCTATATGTGGATATAAAGAAGCGATATAGGAGACCTATATGCCCTGTATATGCACATATATGTACCTGAATTTGGCCTATATGCGGCCTAAATGCGGCATATATGCGCATATATACTGTATATATGTGGCATATATGCGCATATATGCTGCACATATGTGGCATATAGGTTGCATATATGTGCATATATGTTCATATAGATTCTTTCCATGTGGGAGGTGATAGAACTAGGAAGACTGATACTTTCACTAGCATCCCTGATGCCAAAGCTAGCAGCACAGACTGTAGAACTAGCAGTGATGATAAAGCTAGAAACACAGATAATAGAACTAGGAACACTGATGCTTTCACTAGCAACACTGAGAATAAAGACGGCAGCATAGAGAACAGAACCAAGCAGACTGATAATGAACAGTAAATGGTAAGAACACTGAATGTGGGACCTGACATTGGATCTGAGCAGCAGAGAATGAGTTTTGTGTGGTAATGTAAATGCATAGTTTGGGCCAGTTTCACAAATACAGACAAAGCACAGTCTTAAACTAAAGGTGTTTGTTTGAAGAATCCACATTCAAATTGACTTTATACATGGACAAAAATTAATCTATTCCAGAGAATATGCCCTGATAGAAAGCAGATATTTACTGATAGTCATGGCAGCAGCATTGACACTAAAGCTGTCACGCTGGGTTCAGTGAGAGATGGAGCATGAGACGGTTTAATAGTTAGCATTGTGGCCACAACGCTCATAAGATTGAATGCTAGCAACCGTAACCTAAAATCCCATTCACTGTGAATGGCCTTGCCATGAATAATGGGAAAATAAGGCCATGATGTCAGTGCTCAGCTCGTTACTGGCCAGAAAAAAAGGAATGGAAGTCATTATGGAACTTCATTAAGGGAACACCCTGATAGCAACACTATTTTGCAATCATTTTCCCCCCATATTTTCTTCCTGATCCATAAAAGCAACTTGTTTCCTCTAATATATGGTGAATTGTCACGCATCAAAACAAATAGCCAGCATATCCAGCTAAATACGTTAGTTTGACACAACCTACTTCTGACGCTGAATCACTTGCCAGCAGAAGACCACAGTCAACGTAATTTCCATGTTCTATCCAAGCTAGCTAGCGTTCCTTGAATGCCATTAAGCTGTTGCCCGTCGTCTGCTCTTGCTGACGTATCTCGTATAGCATCTCTGGTTCAGTGCAATGATAAAGCGGTCAATGAGCCTGTGACAGAGGAGTCGACTGACCTTCGATTGGTCTGGGGACGAAATGCGAGGAGGGCTTGGTCTTCTTCACCCGGTTCCCCTTCATCACCTGCCCTTCCTTCGTTAGGCCTAAGAACCAGGCTCGGCCCGACTCCTGCTGGCGGTACACAGTGGACGAGTAGATGACGTAGTAGTTTTCGAACACCGACTCCTTGAATTTGCACTCCGGCGTGAACATTTCCTGGGCAGCACAGAGAATAGCGAGAACGTGAGATCATCAGCTATGGAGATAAGATGGTCCTCAGCCTATCAGTAAACATGGAGCTTTGAAAACCATGGGTCTCCAAAGGAAATGAACTTGGTGCAAATATAAATACAAACTCTTACACTCACGCTCTCAGAACCACAAGCTGTCAGTCTCATTCTCATCACAAGTGCACAACTGACTTTTTTTTCTCCTTTATTTTACCAGGCAGGTCACTTAAAAACAAACTATCATTTACATAGACAAGCTGGGAGAAGAGCCAGAGAGAACAGCTGCAGGGTTGTAGGCAGGGAGGGACATAGTGAAAAACAGGGGTAAAGTCCCAGGTGCAATTCTAGGGTTGAGGGCCTTGCTCAAGGGCCCAATGGCAGAGTTCTTCCCAACTGAATCTGTCCAGACACAAGTCAGAATCCCAAGCCCCACAGGAGCCTCAGAACAGCAACTCTGCTGACAGAACTTATGCACCCTACCATTAGGCAACCCTGACATGCTGATCCTGAACCTTGCAAGTGCTCACTCACAGTAATACTGAACACTGCTAGTCCACACTCAAACTAATACTGAACACTGCAAGAGCGCACTCACACTGTTACTGAACATGCTCACAGTGATAATTGGCACAGCAAATGCACACTCACACTTGTACTGGACACTAAATTTGCATTATTTCTGAACAATGAATACTGAATACTCCACACTCATGATAATACTCAACACACAAACTCACACTAATACTCAACACCGCAAGTGCACACTCACAACAATAATGAGCATGCATACTCACACTAAAATTTGAAATTACAAGTGCACATTCAAACCAATACTGAACACTGCAAGTGTGCGCTCACACTAATACTGAACACTGCAAGTGCACACTCACACTATTAGAGAACATGCACACACTAATACTGAACACTGCATTTGTGCACTTACATTAATAGTGAACATGCCCACACTAATACTGAACACTGCAAGTGTGCACTTACACTAATAGTGGCCAAACTCATGCTAATACTGAGCACACACACTCACAATAACACTGAACACTGTAAGTGCAGACTCACACTAACAATCAGCACAGCAAGACCACAGTTGCATGAATACTGAACACTGCAAGTGCACACTCACACTAATACTGAACACAACAAATGCACACTCACACTAATACTGAACACAACAAATGCGCACTCACACTAATACTGAACACAACAAATGCGCACTCACACTAATACTGAACACAACAAATGTGCACTCACACTAACATTGGACACTGCAAGTCAAACTCACATTAATAATCAGCACTGCAAGTGTACACTTATACTAATGCTGAACACTGCAAGAGCACACTCACACTGATAATCAGTACTGCAAGTGTACACTCATACTAATACTGCACACTGCAAGAGCACACTCACACTGATAATCAGTACTGCAAGTGCACACTCATACTAATCCTGAACTCTTCAAGTACTGGGCACTCGATGTCCGAGCTCACTCTTGCACTCAAAATTGCAAATGTTCTCTCACACTAGTGCACACTCACACTAATTGGCAAAGTTACAAGTCCGCATTCCTACTGAATACTCAACATTCATGTTGTACGCAAACTCTAACAATCCGCACAACAAGCGCGCACTGGGCACTCGATGTCCGAGCTCACTCTTGCACTCAAAATTGCAAATGTTCTCTCACACTAGTGCACACTCACACTAATTGGCAAAGTTACAAGTCCGCATTCCTACTGAATACTCAACATTCATGTTGTACGCAAACTCTAACAATCCGCACAACAAGCGCGCACTTAATCTGAAACGTGACACTGCAAGTGCACACTCACTCCATGGTAATCAAAACCGCAAGAGGAAAGTCACATCAGCAATGTATACCTACACCAAAATCCTGGAGGAAAAAATAAAATAAAATAAAAACAACAACAACAACAACAACTGGACTTTCTATTCCGGTTTATACAGTGGCAAGCTTTCCAAATGATGTCACAATATGATCTCAGGGTATATAGAGTTGCCATAGTCACTTTTAACTAAATGAGCAGCATAAAAATAAAGCTAGATTTGCTTTTACAATATAAACACTTCGCCAAGACCACGGAGCACTTTGCATGATTACTCTGGCTACTTTATGCTTTATAATTGGGTACTCGTCTACAACACTGCCACAAATTTTGAAAACGCAACTGGAACGTGCGCAATTTATAGCCAGCGCGACTAGGTACGGTTCCTAAATCCACTTCACAGAGTACATAAATTAGCGTGTGGCTAGGAAAGTAATATCTTCCAGACTTTTCAGAAAAATATTATAAAAACGATGCTGGCTTACAAGCTATGCAATAATATCCTGCAATCCTAGATTTTATTATCGAATCTGTGTACGTAGAGTGCGCATTCTAGTACAGAATATTCCAAACCTATCGGTTGCGCTGTAGCTGTCAGAAGAGCTGGCATTCATTTCCGTACCCCGTGCACTTCGAATAAATTAAATTACAATTTAATTTGAACCCGCTCCCAGTTTTTGCGTCAGCAGAGTGTCAAGAAAAAACCGCATATCCCTGAAGTTTGATGCCCCATGACAGGGGGAAAAAAAAATCCACTTTTCCTCCTCATGTTTAATACATGCAAACACTGGGCCGCATTCAGAACACATTTTCACTCGCTGTTATGCTCCGTGCGACAGATTTTAACAGAGCCCAGTCATGAAAAATGTAAAATCGTTGTCTCAGTGCGTTCACTCGCTCTGTCAACACTGTAACTCCTTAGCTGCTGGTGATGAATTAAATTTCTATTGTTAAGGTCGGAGGAATTCGTAAGATAAAAGATGTCCATCTATGTTTTCATACATGCATCCATCCAGCTATTATAACCCTTACGAAAAAGAAGTTTATTCAAGTGTGCTATTAGTATACTTCTTCTAAGCTAAAAATAAGAGAGTATACTTTCAGTTTACTTTTGATGTACTTATCAGAGATATACTTAGCAAAGTAATACTTAAGTACACTTAGCTTATGAAAAGTACTGAAAAGTACACAGAAAAGTCTAAGTATATTTGGCTAATACTTGTACCTAAACTTTTGATTGAGATATACTCAAGAAAAGTATAATAAAGTATTAAAATATTCATGCCTAATGTTCAAGTATACTGGCTTGCAGTTAGGCTACTATCAAAAGAATAAGCACATTAAAATATTTTTACCATACATATTGGCTTCTTTGATGTATACTGCACTATATTTTTACTCAGTTTTTACTATCTCATGGACTTACATATTCCACATGTATGTTTGCAGTAACAAGTCAGCTTTGGGGCAGCATAGCAGAGTAAATAGCACATGGGTGGAGCTGAACTTGATTTTTATGCAGTGTCATTAACCCACACAGAAACAGATTAACATTTGTCTGATTTTATTTGAGAACAAATTTAACAATTATTCCAGTATTGACAGACTTGATACATACCCCTGACAAAAAAAAAGTATACTTCAAGTTTAAGCAACATAAACTTAAAGTACCCATCTAGTTTACATTTAAGTTTTATTTTGTACTGCAAGTACACTATAAGTGAACTTTTAAGTATACTGTGACTTAACTAGTTGTATACCTCTTGCATACTTTTCAATTTATGAAAGTACACATTAAAGTATACGGCAAGTAAACTTACAGATATACTGCTAGTAAACTTAAAGATGAACTATTAGTTCACTAGTTATATACTTTAAGCACAATTTCTAGTTTATAAAAGTATAATTTGCAGTATACTGCAAGTAAACTTACAGATATACTGCTAGTTTATTAGTTATATACTTCTAGCAAACTTTTCAGTTCATGAAGGTATACTGTAAAGTATACTGCTAGTAAACTTAAAGATGAACTATTAGTTCACTAGTTATATACTTCTAGCACAATTTCTAGTTTATAAAAGTATAATTTGTAGTATACTGCAAGTAAACTTACAGATATACTGCTAGTTTATTAGTTATATACTTCTAGCAAACTTTTCAGTTCATGAAAGTATACTGTCAAGTATACTGCTAGTAAACCTAAAGATGAACTATTAGTTCACTAGTTATATACTTCTAGCACAATTTCTAATTTATAAAAGTATACTTTAAAGTATACTGAAAGTAAATTCAGATGTACTACAACTTTACTTGTTAGACACTTCAAGCCAACTTTTTAGTTCATGAAAGTACACTTTGAAGTATACTGCAAGTAAACTTATAGGTAGACCACTAGTCCACTAGTTCTATACTTCAAGCCCTCTATAGTTTAAATTTAGTTTTAAACTTTCAGGGAGCTAAAAGTTTTTTTTTTTAACTGCAAGTATACTTCAAAGTCTTCTTTAAGCTAACTTAACATCATACTCACAGCTTATAATTATTGCACTCTAAAATATATTACTGTTGCTATTCAGATATTATTTAACGTAAGTAGACGAGAGGTTACCTCATGTACTCTAGTAGACAATGCTTAAGTGCATTCTGCTTTCATTTACAGATGAAGGTACTTATAAGAATTAACAGTGAAACACATACTCAGGATTGAGAACAAAATTGATTCCTTTATAAATTAAATTTTCAAACACAATATTGTATTGGATGCCAAAGTATAAGAACACAGCAATGGCAACTCTTATTGAAATCCAAATTCAAAACAAAAAAATTCCTCTTTCTCTCAAATGGAACCAGAAATATGAATAAAATATTAATTAGCAATGCCTTCAGCCTGACCAGTAGGCTGAAAGACTCAAGCAAAGGCTGATGAAATATTCCAAATGAGTACACCGATGAGCTGTTTTTTGGTTAATGGAGTTCTGTAACACAGTCAAACATATGACCGACTAAAGAAAAGATGCAGCAGTGCTGTAATACTTGAAAGATGGTACATTCTGTTTAATAAATGATTTAATCATTTTTAAACAAGAGTGTGGACATCAAAGCCCTGCATATTGTACCTGTACCAAACATTGCTGTGTTTAAGTTGAGATATCAGTTCAATCTAGCTGGCCATTATGTGCAGATTCAAAGATAAATGTACACAGTATTTTCAAACATGAAATTAAGAAGACTGGAACTTCAGTGCTATCTGACATAGTGACAATGAAATGTCTATACTAGTTTTAAAACTAGCAACCATACCACAACTTGACCTGCACCAGCTGTATGGTTGAAGCTAAGCGGGTGGTGTTAGTGGGCCAGTAAGTTGGGGTCTTCCCTCTGGTGGAATAATACACAATACTCCAGTTCAGTGATGAGGATGTTGTCTGTCCGATGAAATGTGAACCTAAAGTCCTGACTCACTGTGGTCATTAAACATCCAATGACACTCTTTAAGTGTCCTAGCAGTATACCTCACAGTATACTTTCATGAACTGAAAAGTTTACTAGAAGTATACAACTAATAAACTAGCAGTATATCTGTAAGTTTACTTGCAGTATACTTAAATGTATACTTTCATAAATTGAAAAGTATGCTAGAAGTATACAACTAGTTCACTCACAGTATGCTAAAACGTTCACTTGTAGCGTACTTGCAGTATAGAATAAAACTTAGATTTAAACTAGATCGGTACTTTCAGTTTACTTTCCTTAAACTTGAAGTATACTTAAAAGTATTCTTTTATAAACTTAAAAATGTTCCAATTTAGTCCGAAGAAGTATTAAATTAGTATACTTTCTAGGACACTACAAGTACATGGTCCGTAATATTCTTGCTATACTTATACTCAAGTATACTTAATAAAATGAACTTCAAGTATACTACTTTTCGCTAAGGGAAACCCTGGTCCCTGTTCAAAGAGATGGGCATATTCAGTCACAGAGGGCCGGTGTGAAGCAAGGTTTTGTTTCCGCCAATTCACCTGCCTATATTAGCCGTTTGGCTCGACAAGCAAACATGATTTTGCCCATGGATTAGATCACGTAAAACATTTCACACTGGGAAACAGGACGAGTCTTCAACGGTCTTTCATGAAAACAAATAAAATGCACTACTTCATGAACGATTTAGCCAATTAAGGCAAGTTCATAATTAAAGGCAAGAAGTTGGCATGAAAACCAGGAACAGATACGGCCCCTGTCACCCATCTCTGTGCAAGAGACAGTACTAAAACCTGTACTCAATAGTCTCAGTAGTCAGTCGCCAGCAAACACATGACTGTGTAAGGCGCTGAATATAGTCATGTGACGGAGAGAGGCCTTGCTCTGAACACTGGCCAGCTACTCTTGTTTTGGCGAGATATTTGGCTGCCACAGTATGTGGCGATCTCAATGCTTATAGTCACACGAGCTGCACAGAGGCTTGTGATAAGAAACCTTTGGCAAAATGTTTTCTCGCATTCTGAGCAACACAACAGAATATGTGCAATAACAACTGGGAATCAGTTAGCAGAGTATCATCACTTTAGTTGCATAACAAGCGTAAATAAATTATTTGCGCAATCATTTTTTTCCCCCATGTTTCGGAGTGGTCCGCAAAATAAGATGTCTTGGGTCTCTGTGGATGCCTGAAAACATTACGGTTACATAACCATTATATAACATAGCTGAGAGAGATATTTCATATTCAACAACCACTTTATTAGGACATTGTTGAACAACAGGAACTACAGAAAAGAAAAATAAAACAACCTGATCAACTACAACAGGCAGAAGGAGAGAGAGAGAGAGAGAGAGAGAGAGAGAGAGAGACTACAGCATTCATGGGTTACTATGGTGCTATGGGTCACATCTAATTGGTTGCGCAATGTGTGTGTAGCACACTTTTTCATCCTTTTTTTGTAGACTTTTGTAGACTCAGCTTTTAACAATAGCGCACACAACCACACAAACAGAGGAACGTAAATTACGCGAGGAGCTGAGAGGGAAACACAGAAATTCACTCTCAACATCATGTGTAATATATAACGCCTGCAACAGGTGTGTGTTCATACACTAGGGTGCACCAGCGTTTGTTCTTCAGAGATAAGCCCGAGTTTGTTTCCTGGGGCTGTCGTCCAGCTCGCAGGAAACCCTCCAATCCCACACCTGGGTGGAGTTGCCAGTCAGTGTGGAGGATATGTGGCGGTTAGTGGGGTTTTATCTGGGTCGCTGGCAGTTTGTCAGAGGGCAGCCGCACCTCATCCTTGTAACCGGCGTTAGGGGTCAGATCAGTGCCACACCACACCAGCACCGGCCAGGAAATTCATTCAGGGCATGCGGACTCAGATAAGGCTATCACCTGGTGCTACTGCCCATCTGGCAACAAATATAATATTTTGAGCCTGGCAGTACTGATAATGTCGCTGGTGGATGGCTATATTTGAGATCGAGCCAATCACATGCTGAGAATAACTTTTAAACCAATCAGGGATCCGGTGGCTTGATCTTTGACAGGATAGTGGTGCCGTGGACCTGTTCCACAAAGTAAAAATGAAAAGCCAACAAACTTCCCAAATCAAAAACAGGCAATGAAGTTAAAAGTTATCCTGGGATTATTTCGGTGCTTCAATCTAGTTATCCTGCTTTCTGGAATGAACTGTTGATAATAATGTTAACCCTTAGGGCGCTGAAATAAATTTTCAAACACTTAAAAATTTAAATATCTTGAGCTTTTGAAAACCTATCATGTGGCGACTTGTTGAAAAGAGCTCCCCAGCAGGAGCTCTTTTCAACGAGTCGCCACATGATAGGTTTAAGGGAAAGTAATTTCGACAATACATTCTGAAGCCCATGGCTTCCATAGGCCTTTAAGCGTTAATTTGGTGGTGCCGAACAATAGATCCTTGATTGATTGAGAAACATTCCACTTTTGCCCAATCACGAGAAAATCAGACCTCAGGTTCAGCCAATAGCCAGTGCTCCTCACCGATGTAAATCGAGCAGTGATATTGAATTTTCCCCCATCGAATTTGTGGTAAGAGTCACACCCGCTGACAATGTCGCCAAAGAGCCAGGCTCATTGGCACGGTAGCCAGGGCACGTACTTATTAGGAGGCATTTCTAGTGACAGGACCCATCAACTGTCACATCTCTCCCCCTCTTTACGCTTTACGCATGCTGCCATCCATTGGGATTCCCTGAATCCTGCCGATTACACCAGACTGTGGCAGGCTGAAGGAGGGTCAGCGCGTGTGACTCTTACCTGGGAGTTTCAGTTCAATTCCCCGCCCACGCCCTCCTTCGGCCTGCCACATATAGTATATAGCATATAGAGCTTAAGTGTATGAATTCAAATGGATGAGTTCTGATTTAGTAGGATATGTGAAACACATGCAACAAGGTACACGCTGCAAAAGATGAAAAATAAGTCCATCTTACCAAGCATTTTAATTTTGTATAAGACTTAAAACTCTAATTTCCATTACCTTGCCTCTCAGTGAGACAAAAATTTGTCAGTGAGGAGCGATTATATTGACTCAGTACTACATTTGGCAATGGAATGAGAAAATTTCACCTGTCAAGCTATTGGTAACTCAAATGAGGCCATTATTTTCTATTTTACAGAATAAAAATTTGGAAGTTAAGACTCATCATAAGATTAAAAGACTTGTTAAAACAGATGCATTCAATAAAGTTCAAATAAATATATTCAAAAATATACTTAAAATAATGAAATAATCAAAATGCTATAACATTCTTTTGGCTTGGAGTCCAATAGGTATCTATAACGCAACCCACACAGTGATCCTTGAGAGTTCATAAAATCAATAGGCCAAGGACGTGAACAGCGGGCCATAGTTTTTGAGCACACTCCAAAAAAAAAACAAAAAAAAAACGATTACATTACTTGAATATGCCCAATATTAATAGTTGTTCATTTCTGCGGTTACCTAAGAGCACTAAATTAGATTGGCACAGTCAGGCACCAGCAGCCAGAGGGAATTAAACGCAAATGGAAAGCACTGGAAAGAGCTCAATAGCCAAACCCAGGAAAAGGATGATTCGACTGGGCCAGTTCAGATGAGGTTTGTGAGGATAGACGCTGATCCGAGTAAAACACTTGAACACTGACACGCAACAGAGTCCCTCAGGCTGCAGAACGACTGATGCTGTTACTCCGATAGGGTTTATATTCGCTGCGACAATAACACATGCCAGCAGACGGGGGAAATCTTATATCAGGATCATGTCATCAAATAATGCAGCTTAGGACAAGTGTTTGACAAAATAAATGAGTCGGATCAGATGCGTGCTAGGATGCATCCGTCCTGATATGACAGCTCATTTGTCAAAGTGATGACAAAAAAAAGAATACATGGGAAAATTTGACGATACATTCCTATGTCAGTGGCTTCCATATGTCTCAAAAGACAATTGACTTTGACCTTGATCTTTTTTTATCTGATCTTCATTTTTTATTTAATCTTAATTACTTAAATTTTGATTTTATGGATCTAATAACTTCTGTTTGGAAAAGTGTTATATAAATTAAGTTCTATCTATCTATCTATCTATCTATCTATCTATCTATCTATCTATCTATCAATCTGTGTTTGTCTGTCTGTTTGTTTACCAGCCTTCATACTCACCGGAAAAATAACACAACAACACATGGGGGGAAATCTTATGTCAGGTACATGTTATCAAATAATATAGATTGGGACGAGTGTTAGACGAAATAAATGAGTCAGATCGAACGCATGCTAGGATGCATCTTTAAGGGTTTGACAGCTCATTTGTCATAGCGATGTTGAAAAAAAAAGATCAAATACCAGGGAAAGTAATTTCGACAATACAGTCTGAAGCCCATGGCTTCCATACATCTCAAAAGAGAATTGAATTTGACCTTCATTTTTCATCTGATCTTCATTTATATTTTATCTATTCTTTGCTTAAATCTTGATTTTATGCTTTTTGTGCAAAGCATTTAGTAACTTCTCTTTGGAAAAGTGCAATATATATTAAGTTCTACCCATCTATCTATCTATCTATCTATCTGTCTATCATCACAATGCTTAAACTGACTGAGAAGATAACGCAACAACAGATGGAGGAAATCTTACGTCAGATACATGTTTTCAAATAATGCAGCTTAGGACGAGTGTTTAACAAAATAAATTAGTCAGATCAGATGCCAGCTAGTATGAATTCGTCTTCATCTGACAGCTCATTTGTCACTGTGATGTTGATGAAAAAAAGGTTAAATGCATGGTGAAGTAATTTTGACCATACATTCTGAAGTCAAAGTCTTCCATATATCCCAAAAGACACAAGAGTTTTGCGGTGAGGCCGAAACGTTTAGCTACAGTCAATTGGGCATTTAAAGTTTGGGCTGCCGTTGCACTCAACAGCGATAGTTATGTCACAAGCCATTTTCATTTTTTTTTTTTCATAATTTTTCTAGGTCTTCTACAAAATTTATTTATTTATTAGTTTATCTGACAGGGGCCATGCAAAACAAAACTGTCAAGCCTGAGTTAGCTATAAAGCTAATTTTTATCTGTGGTCCCTGGGCAGGAAGATGTTGAGAATAAACAATACAAATGATAAAAACAAACATACTAGCATTTAAAACAATACATACTCAACAACATTCCATAACTAAAAACAACACATTTAAAATTACATTTCATTGTCTCTAAGATTGATGCATTCAGAGGATTAAATCAGCGATCACATGATTGTTTTTCCTTGAGCCATGATTTCAGTTTACTTTTAAAAACACCGAGGCTTGTACAGTCTCTGGGATGAGTAAAAATTGAATTCCACTTCTCTGCTGCTCTGACTGAAAATGCAGACTGTCCAAACGCAGTTTTCCTAAAGTTAGCTGAACAGTCTTCTCTTGCTGATGCCCTGGGGCCTTATTTATAAAAAATTGCGTGGACTTCATACCTAAATAATACGTACGCACAAAAAAATAAAAATGAGGGGGCGCCCCGGTGGCTCATCGGTCTAAGCGCGCGTACCATAAAGGCTGTGTCCCTCCCGCAGCGACCTGGGCTCAATTCTGGCTCAGGTCATTTGCTGCATGTCTTCCCCCATTCCTCTCCCCAACCTTCCTGTCTCTCTACACTATAACTGTCAAATAAAGGAAAAATTCCCAAAAAAAAATCTTTAAAAAAAAAAAAAAAAAATAAAAATGACATATTGTGGAAAAACCTAATTTATAAAACCTATGGGTAAAATAAACTGCATGGAATTTTCATTTATTTAATCAGGATGGACTTGGAATTTATTGACATTGTGCATAATCTTAATAATTTCCCTTTTTTAATGTCAAGTTTGTTTTTATAAATCAGAAATCTGCAAAGAAAGTGACGTACATATCTTTTTTGTGCCTACGCACCATTTATAAATGAGGCCCCTGGTCTCCCTAAGATTTTTCCTGCAGAGTAACACACATTGTTTAAGTGGTAGTGGGGCCTGATCATGAATTAAATTATACATCAGACACATATCTGCATAAGAAAGAAAACTGTCAAAGGTCATTAAGTTATATTTCTTAATGATGTTACAGTTATGGTAGTTCCTTGGTTTTTTATCCAGAGTTTAACAAACAGAGTAAAACAAACAAAAAACACAAACATCTCATCAATATGGACAGAGGGAAGTTCTCCTGTGATCTGGAAAAACCTAGTACATGTGTCACTTTGGGTAAAAACTGAGTTTGACCCTCTTTGCAGTAATTAAGAGTGATGAAGATAACATAACATAACATAACATAACATCAATGGCGAGAACAGGCCGTTCAGCCCAACTAGGCTCGCCAATTTCTTTATACTATTGTTAATATATCACTTTAGATACTCAATGACTCAATGGTATCTAGCTTTAAGTCAAGCCTGCTCTTGAAAACCCCCAAGGTCTCTGCCTCAACAATATGGTCAGGCAAGCTAATCTACATCGAAATTACTCTTTGGGTAAAGAAATATTTCCGAATATCAGTGCTAAATTTACCCTTGGTCAACTTCCATTTGTGACCCCTTAGTTCTCTTAAAAAAACTTGGTCAAAGGAATCCTACATAATTCACTTTGTTAATCCCTTTAACATATTTAAAGACCTCAATCAGATCACCCCTAAGTCTCCTTTTCCTAAGACTAAAGAGATTAAGGATCTTCAGCCTCTTCTCATAGCTTTCATCTTTTACACCCGGAATTAGCTTAGTGGCTCTTCTCTGAACTTTTTCTAGAGCCTCTTTATCTTTCTCAAAGTATGGTCGCCAGAACTGTACACAATACTCTAGAAGTGGTCTGACGAATGTGTTGTACAAAAGAAGCATCACCTCCTTAGATTTGTACTCAATACTTTTGGCAATGTATCCCAGCATCCGATTGGCTTTTTTAACTGCTACGGCACAATGGCTAGAACCTGTGAGGGTTTGGTCAACAATCACTCCCAAATCTTTTTCCTGTGGAGCACATTCCAGTTTTAAACCTCCCATGAAGTAATCCCGTCTAATGTTTTTATTACCTACATGTACAACTTTACATTTCGCTACATTAAATTTCATTTGCCACATTTCTGCCCAATTCTGGATTCTATCCAAATCCTCCTGAACCATTTTAGTGGACTTTAAACTATTTGCCAAACCTCCCAACTTAGTATCATGTGTAAATTTAACTAATTTGCTCTCAATATTCCTATCAAGGTCATTAATGTAGATGAGGAACAGCAGGGGTCCCAACACCGATCCCTGGGGGACGCCACTCCCCACCATACCTAGCTCAGATGAGATACCACTGACCACCACTCTTTGTGTTCTGTCTTGTAACCAGTTTTGAATCCACTCCAGAATACCTCCTGTAACTCCAATGGAGCTCATTTTAAAAATTAGTCTCTCACGTGGTACTGTATCAAATGCTTTCTGAAAATCCAAGTATATGATGTCATAAGCCCTGCTCTGGTCATAAGTCTTGGTGGCCTCTTCAAAAAATTCCAGAAGGTTTGTCAGGCATGACCTTCCTTTACGGAAACCATGTTGGCTATCCCTCAAGATATTATTATGTTCAAGAAATAAGTCCAGCTCATCTTTTACGATAAATTCCAGTATTTTGCATGCAATGCAAGTTAAACTGACTGGCCTGTAATTTCCTGGCTCAGTACGGTCCCCTTTCTTATATATTGGAATTATATTGCCCTGCTTCCAATAATTTGGTATTTCTCCAATTTCTAAAGACCGTCTGAAGATGGCGGATAGCGGCTTAAAGATGATCTCACTAACTTCCCTGAGCACTCTAGGATATAAGCCATCAGGACCCGCCGCCTTATCTGCCTTTAGTTTATGCAACTTGTCTAATAAGATCTAAGAACTCTAGCTATTAGTGTTATTTGAACAGTCAAAGTCAAGTTTCTATTTTTTCTTTTTTTCAGTTAGGAAAAGTCCAGAATCCAAAAGTGTTTGTTCACTTGCGGGACTCTTGCCACTGATAAACTCACTAGGTTTTTTTCAGTTCACAGGACATTTAATAATGGTAGAATAGAGTGGAGGAAACCACTTTCATATTTTTAATATACCCTAAGAGTACATGTCAATGGTTATGTAAGAAATTACATGAGCATAAACTTTTTGGATGAATTTGTTATCGCAGAAGCAGGGTGCCTAGAAGACAATAAATTTTCATAGGATGAAGAGCATAGTTTCTGTACCACCAGGGAAAACTAGACTCTGGTCTTTATCTCTACCACTGCATATTCTGCAAAGCTAAAACCCGCGCTACGAGTGACATTTGATAAACATAAACTAATTTATATTCTTAAAATTTCAAATCATATCACGTGTTACATCCGGTAATACAGGATAGGTTTACTCTAGAACCTGGGGAATTTCACAGTAAAACACATGCATCCCATCATCCATTATATAACCAGCTTCTATCCAGGTAGGGGTCACATGGGAATCCTGAGCCTATCCCATCATGCAATACGAGGAGGGAGCTTAGAATGAACACTGGTTCCTAAAACATTCTTATCACGTCAAAACATTAAACAGTTAAATTCTGATTAAGCCAGGTCTCTGGAGGACAACAGATTAATTAAGGATAAATCATCCCAAAAACTGACTGAGAGAGAGTAGAGGGAGAGAGAAAGAGTACTTCCTTGGCAACACATGCTGGTATGGCATGCCAATAAAGCATTCTGAATTAGAGAGAGAAAGAGAGAGAGTGCAAGCAAGCAAGTGAGAGAGAAAGAAGAGAGAGAGTGAGCAAGAGAGAGAGAAAGAAAGAGAGAGACAGTGAATCACAGAGCTTCCCACTGTTGCACGCCCAGCCATTCGGTTGTAAAGCACTGAGCTCATTACTATGCAGTAGGCAGCTCTGAGCCGGCAGAGCGAGACAGCTCTGTCTAGACAGCTGCCACAGTCACATTGGAAACCCAGGAAGGACGTCCGGCCTCCCCACCGACCCAGCCAACAGAAACACAGCCCTGCAGGTGGAGGCGGAGGTTTCAGCTGGACTGCGGCCAATCCCTTCCGGTGGGCGAGGGATGTGAGCGGGAACATACCTCGCTTTTAACTGATGACGGGCAGTTTGTTTTCTCAGAGTGGGGAATATTTTGTTGCTCAGCTGTTCGACTGCTCCACTTTCAGATATTCTTGTGGTCAAAATGTGGCTGAGCGTTAGTCCCTGGTTCAGTTTACATTGCATTCAGGGCAGAGATCCCCAAATCTGGCCGACAAATAAAAATCCAGCCCTGGTTTTATTAAGTTCCAGGTGATCATGTGAACAATCATTGCTATTAATTGGCCAGAATGATACCACACCAGACTCGAAGGTAAGGGAGGACCCTGATTTGGGGACTGGGATGTATATTGTATGCTTGTTATTCACCTGCAAGTTATACCAAGCAATCATTGGCTGTTTTAGATGCTTCAGAATGCTAACACTAGTGGAAGCAGAGACCCCAGAATGTTGACAAATTGAAGTCTTTTATAAAGCAAGAATGGGAATAAATTCTGCTTTTGAAACACTAAGTTACATGGGAACAAAGTCCAATTTCAAAACAATTTCTGTCCTCGGTTCCAAAATGACAGCGGAGTTTTATTAAAAGGAGAGGTGATGTTACTAAGTGGTGAACAGGCACCCATCCAATCCTCATTGGAGTGCCTTACTGACACCACATTTCAAAATAGCTCTCAATTTTCAAAGACTGATAAAGATACTAAGTTCAAACACAACTGATTTTGTTTTTGTGCCTTTTTCTATTGAATGCAGGTTTAAAGGTGTATTCAAATTACTGCTTTCCACATAGAACATTGTTAAGGAGATCACAGCCATCTTGAGGCTGGAAGGTTGAGGGTTTGAATCCAGCCTGGGGCCGAACTGTGAGGAGTCCGCATGTTCTCCCCATATTCCTCAGGATTTACTGCAGGCACTGTGGTTTCCTCTCAGGTATTAAAGACCCCTAATAGGAGGCTCTAAACCAGGGATATACTCACTCTTTTCCAGAGTGAGCCGCTGTGGGTACAGGCTTTCATTCTAACCATGCAGTTTTGCACCTGATTCTATTAATGAAGGGTCTATAGCCAGAGGTGGAAAATCCAAGGGTCAGAAAGTAAAAATCCTGCCAGATTTTTCTCCTTCCCTCAAAATCTGCTGATCTTACCAATTAGTTCTTATTCCTGGCTGAAGCAGACTCAGGTGGTTGGAATAAAGTTCTGGGGAGGAGTTTTACTCTCTGAACCAGGACTTTCCACCTCTGTCAATGGCAAAAGCTTTAAGGGTTTATCGGTAGAATCAGGCGTGTGACTCGTTGGTTAGAATGACAGCCTGCACCCACACCGGCTCATTCTGGAAAAGAGTGAGTATCTCTGCTCTAAGCTGACCACGGGAAAGAATATGAAATTGAATGTAGTCAGATGGATTAGCGAGCTGTCCAGTGTGTGTTCCTGTTTCTTGCCCATTGCATGATGGGATAGCTACCATCACCAACACAACCCTGAGCAAGAACAAGCGGGCAGGATAATGGATGGATGGATGGATGGATGAATGGATGGATGTCCATAGTGAAACACCAAGCATCCTAGCGAAGCTACATTTGCAGGAATGACGATGCGACCCTCGGTCCAGCCTCACAGGAGACAGATATTAAAACTCGAGCAGTGCTGCGCAGCGCAGTCCCTTAGAGATGATGAAGATTTACACTCAAACCACTGCCCAACCTCGCCGAAGCAATATATTTCCGTGAGGCACAGTCCGGCTCGGCATTTACAACACGGCCTGGCCGGGGCAGTGTACCTCAAGCCATTAATGAGAGGAACAGGCCGTTAATCGCCTCACACTGCTCGCGTCGAATGAACTGTTAGTCTCGACCCATTGAGGCCCATTATAATTTTAATTTCAGCTGCCGAACTGAGATAGGGGAGTCTTCCCGGAGGCAGAGATACTGGAGCACAGAGGTCGCCCCGCAGGTACTGATCCTGTGTGTGTGGGTGTGGGTGGGGGGGAACACAGCATCTCACTGGTGGGTGTTTGGTAGACTCCATAATGTTTGGGACAAAGGGATATTTTTTTCTGAATCTGGTTCTGTGCTGTATGATTACAGACCTAAAGTTGTAGGTGACTTAAGAAACAAAATATAGAGCACACAATGTTCCATTACCCTTCCTGATTCGTATGATTGCAAGGGAATTCATACACACATTAGACACAATCACAAATACATGGACGGGCACACACAGAGACACACACTCTCACACACAAACACACGCGTTCTCTCTCTCACACGCACACACAAACACACAAATGCATACACGCACACACTCTCACACATATGCAAAAACCTATACACACACAAACACACACTCACATACACTTACAGATACTCACAAACGCTCACACTCATGCACATGCTCACACACAAACATGCACAGAAACACACGCTCAACTCATACACACACGCGCTCACACACACACACACACACACACACACACACACACACCCAGCAAACACGGACACACACACACACGCATGCACGCGCACGCACACACACACACACACATGCGAGCGCGCACGCACGCACACACACACACACACACACACGTGCATGCAGGCACCCACACACACACACACATACACACACACACACGCATCCATTGGCTCCATTACCACCAAGTCCTCCTCCCTTTCATTCCAGTGACTTTGACCCACCGCACTCGCCACAGAACGTCAGTCACCCAACTCCGTCCGGCACCCCTTCCTGTACTGCATCCCCCTCACCCGCAAACACAGGATCCTGGCTAACGAAAGGCGATCCTCTGCCGCCCGGCGCATCTCGCGTACGAGTCGAGTCGATGGGGTAAAGCGATTACCTCAGCACGCCGCAGCGCTCTCTCGCAGTCAGCAGCGAGAATCAATATTTAAGCAGCGTAGCTGTGGGCGTCTGGCAGAAGCTGCTCATTAAAGCCGCTCACTTTAATGCACGTCCCCTGGAGAGGAGGTTTCCCTGCTCCCCCCCCCATCCTCTCCCCGTCCACGCCATACATCCAGAGCTTCCTCATGCGGAAAATACCACCGATAGCCACCTCTCGGGAAACACAATGCTCTGTGAGTGTGTGTGTGTGCCAGAGCGCATACCTGTGTGCCGTGCACCAATCAACCATAACACTATGACCACCTGCCCAATATTGTGTGGTACTGTACGCCCATTAGCCACAACATTACGACCCCCTGCCTGATATTGTGTAGGTTCCCCCTGTGCCGCCAAAACAGCCCTGACCGTCAAGGCATGGACTCCTCTAACCACCGACAGAATCCACTCACAGAACCCACAGCTGTATGTGTGCGCGCGTGTGTGTGTGTGTGTGTGTGTGTGTGTG
Organism: Gymnothorax javanicus; assembly: GCA_029692085.1. Lineage (NCBI taxonomy): Eukaryota > Metazoa > Chordata > Actinopteri > Anguilliformes > Muraenidae > Gymnothorax > Gymnothorax javanicus. Next base: position 121,471,927 of record CM056198.1, read on the forward strand.
TGTGTGTGTGTGTGTGTGTGTAGGAGCATTTCTGTGAACTGTAGACCAGTCAGCCATAACATTATGACCACCTGCCTAATATTATGTACCCCCTTTTGCTGCCATGTTCGTGTGTGTAGCGGTGTATGAGTGTCTGTATATGCGATAGTTTGTGTACGTGTGCGTGGGTTTACGTACGTGATCACTGTGTATTTATGAGTGCCTGTCTATGAATTGTACTGTATGTCTTTGTATACATGCACTAGTGTATGTGTGTATATATTTGAGTGTTTGTGTATATAAGCCCTATAACTGTGTGTGTGTGTATGGTTGCATACGTGCACTAGTGTAAGTGTGTGTATTTTTGTGTTTGCGTATGCGAATGTTGTGTGCATGCGAATATGTGCAAGTCAGAGTTTGTGCGAGTGCATTTCGTATGTGAGTTAGTATGTGTGCACTGGTTTATGCGTCTATGTACAGTATATGTGTTTATCCTTGTATGGGTTCCGTATGTGCGTGTGTGCATGAATCTGAGAGGGTGTGTGAGTGTTCGTATGTGTTCGTGTCTACCATGCGCGTGCTGTACTCGGTTACATGGGAGCCATATCTGTATTGCGATGCGATTGTGCATGTGAACATTTGTAAAGCTATTCCATCAAAGCTTCTTGTCTATTTGACAAGGTCAAGGCAATCAATGAACAATTTTATAAATGCTCCTCAATTGCTGAAACCCATGCTACAATCAACATCGCAATAAAATAAATCATACTAAAAAACATTTTAAAAGCATTTCTATTATGTCAAAACACTAAATGGGTACACCCTGCTTCGGCCAGTATTTGGGGGATACTGATGCAGATTACAGAGGGAAAAATGCGGGAGAGCACCAGCGCTAACCAGGGAAGCTAGCTAATACTCATCTGCAGGCCACGGGAGGAATGCTAAGTGCTCAGAGGCAACCCACGCTAACACTGAGAGGACATGGGCGCAGGGAGGATACGGGCCCTGCCAACAACTGCGCCACAGGGCTACTGCACAGCAAAAACAAAACCTTACCATTTAATCCTGATTTAAACACATATTTCTATCACCTTTTTTCTTAGGAAAAGAAATTATGCCACTAACTTGAAGTCATTTTGGCGACTTTCTAGTTTGTCCATGGGGTATGATAATTTCACTTTCTCCATGGGCAAATCTAGAAATGAATCAAAATTATCTGACATCAGCGGCAGAATTTCTTTGTCTAAGAAAATAGGTGATAGAAATACATGTTTCAGTTTAAATGCACAATTAAAATGCTTGATAACATTTTGTTTTCCTGGTGTGAGAATTTACAATGTGTATCTGTGTGTGCATGTACTGTGTGTGTGTGTGGGTATTGATGATTGCGGTGTGTACGTGTTGGTGTGTGTTGTGTATAACTCGAGGTGAGCGTGGGTGCGTTGGGTGGGCTGGAGGGTCGTCAGGGGCGACAGTTTAAGGGGTCCCCCTCTCTGGGGGTCCGAGCGCTTGACTGCGGCAGCCTCTTAGCTAGAGATGGATGTGTTTCCTTACACTGCAGTGAGACAGATGTTGTTACAGCCGCTCTGCGTAAAGTAGGTCACTCACGAACTGGAAAATACCGGAGGAGGAGAAACCCTCGACTGAACGGCTTCGGCATACAGGAGCACACGCACAAGCCACACACACTGAACACATGCATGCATACTAACACGCACACACACAAGGACAAGCACATCACACAAATACACACACACACACACACACACACACACACACACACACAGACACTGGAATTTAATACACATAGAAACAAACACAAAGGCACTGGCACATAACACGCACAGGCACTGGCACATAACACACAAACACACACACACACACACACACACACACACACAAATACACATAAAACACACACACACACACACACAAACACATACACAGGCACTGGAACATGACACACACAGACACACACACAAACACACACAGAGGCACAAAACACGCACAACACACACACACACACACACAGGCGCTGGAACATGAGACACACACAGGCACACACAGACGGCACATAACACACACACATACACACACCCACAGAGGCACACAGCACACACATACATACACACAGGCACTGGAACATACCACACACACATGCGCGCACACACAGGCGTGCATCAGCACACACACACACACACACATAAAGGCACATACAGTATACACTCACATGCAGAGACAGAGCACTGAAACACATTCTCAGTAAAGTGTGGCCCTTCCACAGTAATGGCTGCTGGATCAGCAGGAGGTCTCAGGTTTCCTCGCTCCGCACCCTGTTGAGCTGTGGGCTCCAGGGCCGAGGAGACTCTCCAGTCACCCTCAGTGACCTTCAGGTCTCAGGATACTGCCAATACGGCAGAAACGCAAAGAAAAGATCAGGGAGAGGACGGTATCAGGGCCCACATCTCTAAAACCACAGAGTTAGAGTGGGGCGGTCCTCGGTAAGGTACAAGAACTCCACACACACACAGGCATGCATGCATGCATGGGCGTACGCATGCACACATGCTCACACAAGCACACACACGGGTACACAGTTTTACTTGACGCATATTTCCCACAAATCTCTACTTCCCTGCTAAAACATTTCAAATGCAAATGCTTGCATATGCACAGATACACACACACACACACACACACACACACTCTCTCTCTCTCTCTCTCTCTCTCTCTCACGCACAGGCTTAGCCTCTCAGTATTCTGCCTACCGCTGAGGTGCTTCCGCTTTGTAATGAATGAGAAGTCCGTCTTCCCTGGTGACAGACAGAGCTCCCACAGAGCATTCATTAATCAGGCCTTATCCTGGTGTCGATGCCTTACTTAAGGCTTCAATTAATGGTCACAGCCCCCATCTTGGCCATTTTCATGGAGAGTACACTTTCCATACATCATCTGTCAACCCACCGTCTATGGCCCCAATTCATAGACCACCTCAGTGTAAGAGCGCTGATCTGAAATCAGTTTCATCTGTTATACTCATAGATGAGGAGAGGAGGTGGTTTGGGGAAATTGGACTGAGATCAGTTCTTTTCGACATGAAATGAGGTCTTTGCGCCATCTTGCTTTGGGTTACAGCACCTCTCCAACAAAGAGGAATAAAGTCTCTCTTGCTCTCAATCTCTCTCTCTCATTCACCTACTACCAATCACAACTGAAGACAGTATTTTGAATAAATGATATTTCCTTTAACCCTGGCAACTCAGACAAACAGAAGCCGTTCTATATGAATTAAGGAATCTTTACGGACACTTAAACAGTACTTTCGCCATTGTCTGACCGTACTGCAAAGTAGATACGATCGGCCATCCAAACTATCTAAAACAGGCTTCAGCCATTTCTTCAACATGTCAAAATAGAGTTCACTTCACCAGCAGACCATCAATGACATCAGTGTGAATACTTGACCAGCTGAACCAGCATTGACCAATCACAGATCAGCTACAATCAGCAGCAGCCAAGAAATGAGCAGTGATTGTTGAAAACGCTGCTCAGACCAGCTCAGAATACCAGCCGATCTTAGCTGGATGTTCGGCATGGCAGTGATACCTGTAATTAAAATCCAATTACATGCGCCACCAACATTTCCTCAATTCGGGGCCAAAGATATGATAATAATGATGATGAATATGGACTGCGCTGACGAGGTACCTTTCTCCAACATTATTTGCGGCAGGGCGAACTGAAAGGGCTTGTCCCTGCCAACGGAGCCCAAATGGATGATTCACGGCGGCCATTTTGAGCCCCGACGGTCGACACGCCCCGGCAGATAACCAGAGAGCAGAACTCTAAAGGGCGAGAGGTCTGACAAGCTCAGTGATAAGACTGTATTTTCTGATCGGTTCCAGAGCGACGATTTTTCTCTCATGAAATATGATTTGTTAATGAATTGGGTCCCGAGTGGACTGCCGTCGGTGCTTCAGAAAAGCAGGGGGATGGATGAAGGGCAGGTGAAGGTGCAGCTCTGTTGGACAGACACGCTTCTACTTATCCTCCTGCGGTCGCTTCGGCTTTCCGGAAGACAGCTGTACGGGACGCCTTCCAGCTTTTCTTTTGGCTGAAAATGACTTTGCCCTGGAGTGATTAATGAATGAAACAGGGGGCATTAGAAGTCAAGGCTCACCGTGAATACCGTCTCCCCTCCTTGTGCCTCGTGTCAGTTCGGTTTAGACGTGATTTATTAGCACCACTACACGCCCATCCTCTGCCAAATAAAAGTCCTCGTCCCAGTCTCCAGCTGGACTTAATTGAAAGCCATTTTGCAAATCTAAAAAGCAAGCAAATAAGTTGCTTTTCTTTTCATTATCACATTTGTCTGTTTTGTCAGGGCGGTGGAAATGGAAGTAGTTGTTCGGGGATTTGTTTAAGACCTAATCAGACTTTCCTCGCAAAATTATATTCGCTACAGCGGTACTGCCAGCGGAATGTTATTGCCAGCAGCGGCATTTTGGTAATTGCACCTCATTTCTGGATTCTTCTCCATTACAGATAATGGGGCAGAGAGCCTCACTTGAAGTCCAGATGACCATAAATATTGGGCTCGGAGGTTCACTGAAGTTCAGAAGCTTTCGGAATTTCATGATTAAAAAATCCCAGTTTGTCCTTGTGTTTTCTGCACCGTTATGAAGGGTTTTATCCTCATATTTGTTCAGACAGTCTTCAGAGGGAATGGCTTCCAGATATATCCAGTCTGAATGACCAGGTCTCCATGCTCTGCTAGAGTTTGTTGGTTCCTATTTCCCCAAAATATGTTTAAATGCTTGGACTTCTCTTCGGCTAATTTGTGTGTATTGATCCTTTCCCACTCCCAACATCTAATGATTCATGTTCTAATTAATTTAGCTAGCAGAAATTTCACCTGAAATTGGCTTTCGTACTTGAAGTCTAAGATGTGCATATTAATCATTTTCCCTCAAAAGAATATGCTTTTAAGATCTCTCAGTATGCAAGAAAGACACCAGATGGTGTCTCAGCTTTTGTTTGTTTCTATTTTGAACATCAAGCCACTCCAGGGCCTTTTATACCCTGTATCCACATGAAGACCACAAAGGCGAAATGATCAGAGTCCAAATTTTGCATTTTTGTATACTTTATATATTATATATTATTATAATATTTATGATAATATTATATATTATTATAATATATTTTGTATTTTTTGAATATTTTTTCAGTGCTTTGTTTCTAAGATCGTTTCAAATTTTTAATTCATCATTTCTCCACAACGTGAAAATGTGACTGATCATTTTTCCATTGTGGTCTTCATATATTTTGGCATATAGCAGATTCAACTCTTCAAAATGACTAAAAGACCTCATACGTAAATTACATATTTCCCCACGTGAATATGTTTAGCTAAAGCCATTACCCATTTAGCGCAGGTTATTTGTAAGGTTTTCTAAAAATTCTGCGTAAGTGTTCTACATCTCAATTACTTTTACTTATCAATAATTATCATTACATCAGCATTAGAGGGGTCAGTTGAAAACATTTTAATCACAAATTTTTAACCCTTTCATAAGGATACCACAGTCTCGCCTTAAGTAGGAATCAAACTCGCAGCGCTTGACTGCAGATACCAGCTCTCAAAGCACGACAATAGACAGCTATCCCTTTCAATTCTGAAATGGAAGCAGCTTTTTTAACAGAGTGAGAAGTTACTGATGGCTAGATTTAGTCGCAGATCCAAAACAATATCAATGGTTTTTCAGCTGCTTTACATTGATCCTCCATACCTCCAAAACCCCACCCTCAGGAATTTTGGTCCATCACAAATCTTCCTCAGCTGTGTGTGATTCGGTGATAGCTTGGTCATATTCTCAATTAATAGTTGTTTGGGATTGCTCTGATCGTAGTAGCTGACAGTCAAGGTGCTTGTTGACAAAGATCCAAGCCCAAGCAAAGGGTAACTTAGTGCAGTGATGCAAAGAGGCGAACAGTTAGTAAATAATCTTGTAAACCTGCAAAGGCTCTGCCACTGACATTATACAGACTCCGCCATGACAGAGATTGAGAATGAGGAATAACAATCATTTTCTGTTGTTTTTAGAAGCGGAAGTTGAAATTATTCAGTTAGTGCAAGTTTTCATCCAACTTGAACAGCTGATTATAATAAGCAGGGGCCAATCCATCCAGGAACCAGGCAAAGGGCCTTTCTCAAGAGCCTCAACAGCAGCACTGATCTTACCAGGACTTGACCCAACAACCATCAAAGCTCTTGGCTGGGCATCTCAGCCGCTGTATTGCAAGCCGTTTAATTCAATGCTCATTTGGTCACATTTGGAGTCCGTCTTTCCTCAGGGAAAAGAGCATTCCACTTCCTGTGAATAAAGAAAGGCTGACTCTAAGGGCTTTCAAATCTCCTCAGATGAGTATCATTCCCCAGGGTCAGTCATCTCTCCTCTCCTTCAAGCTTTCACAGTGTTCATTCTTCCTCCGCAGCTTCACTTTATTCAATCTCTCGCTTCTTTATTCCTCCCCTCCTCACTCATTATCCTTTCACTATATTCTCTCTCACTCTTTCCTCTTCAAATTTCTCCCCTTCAGAACCGGCTCTTCATTGTTGAAAGGAGCATAATTACAATTCAGCGGCTAAAAGTAGGGACTTAACCTTGAGCGTATCGTGCGCAACATAAGTGGACCTTATGTGCAAATTCTAAGAGATTCTTCAATTCAAAGCTCTGTTGAATGAAGGTTTTGCAAAAAAAAAAAAAAAAAAATTGTTAGCCCTGTTTTCAGAGTGACTGAAATGTAATGCTGTCTATTGATGAGAGTGCTAGAGAGAGAGAGAGAGAGAGAGAGAGGGCACGAGACTGGGACAGGGAGTGCACACTAGTGCAGGAACTGGTAAAGACAAGTTAGAAAATTATACAGGGAAAGCTCTCGAGTGCACAGTGTGCAAGAGAGACTATGAGAGTAAAACAGGGCGTGTTCACTGCTACAGGGATTGACAGAAACAGGTAGAAATATTAGGGTGAGTTCTCAAGAGAGGGTGCTGAAGTATGAGACTGAGACACGGCGTGCCAAGAGTGCACAGTGAGAGAGACTGAAAAACTGCACAGGCGAAACAGGCTGTACTCTCCATTGTGAGGGAAGTGCAAAAGAGAAGCCTTGCAGCTGAAGCCGGGCAAGTGATCTGGTGCAGGGAGTGGTCGGAGCCGTACTGCAACGGAAATTGTACTTGAAACTAAGCTGGCAGTAATTCCTAATGGGAGCGCTGTCATTGTACCCTCGAGCTTCAGTTAATTATCTTGAATGGCTTCAGTAGATAACCAGCTGTACACATTAACTTTAAAGGAAAGTGTTATCAGTGGGCAATAGTGTCTACTAAGCAAAAGCATTATGTGAAATACAAGCAATCGAATGCAACAGTACGAAAGTAAAAACAGGTCACGTGACTGAAACGGGGCATGAAGCGTTTCAGTCTTGTAAGTCGAAACAGGTCTCCGAAGCCAGATGAACGGCATGTTTGGCTCTCCGTATTGGACGTGAAACAGTGTAATAACAGAAGTTTCGATCAGAAGGGAGCTGGGGGGCAGCTGACGTTGCAGAAAAAAGCCGTTCCTGGCCTGCGCTCAGGTTTCGGCTCAAAAGAAAATAACCCAGTTTATCAGAGCGCTGAGCGTGTGAGTAGGAACTGGGGTGCCGTTTGGCTTGACGAAAAGGCCTGCAGCACTGAGAGAGAAGCCAATTTTCGGTCGATACGGCCCCTTGTGATGTCATCACTTTGAGACAAAGGTCTAAGAACTTTGAGAGCGCTGATGTTCTTCCAGCGCCAGTGGGGTCATTTTATTACGCAGATTCTAGAACTTTTTAAGGGTTACATCTCAGTACCGAACCCCAGGGCCACAGTATTGTTCTTAGCCCCTCCCCTGCCCGATCAATTTTCAGAGGACTGGAATTTTACGGCTTCAACGGAATAAAGACAGAGCTAAAGATATTACATCAGTTGAAATGAACATTCTAAGTGATTGGCTTCATTTAATCTGAATGACTAGGGGGCTTTGGTTTGTAACAGTAAAATACTCTGGCAGGACTAGAGAATTAAAAGACAGCGATGACAGTTTCCATTATAAGTGCACACTGTTTGTAATTTGCATAACTAACTATATACAATAAAATACCCAGCAATAACAAAGCATAAAAAGATACCCCTGATAGGATAGTACTTTTCTGCACTACTGAGTGTAGGCATGTAAATTGCATAGTTGACAATACAGTGTGATAACACTAACAGCTATTCCCAGGTAACAATTCCAGGCTTCAGATGTAAGCGACAACTATTTCTATAAAGAGAACGGGGGGTGAGGTAATAGGCCCATAAAGTAGCCCCCTACTGCAATAATTGTAATGCAAAGCCATGGTAGATGACTTCATTTCAAGCAGTTCCGCCATTATTTTGAAATGTAGAGCAGAAAAAAAATTCTCGAACAGTCACAGAGAATGTTGGCATTCTGCAGCGCACGAGTCTCAGCCGGACGAGACAAGATGCTCTCAGCCTTGATTAAAAAAAAAAAAAAAAAAAAAAAACAGACACTGGTATCCGCCTGTCATTGACAATGTTCCTGCAGCGTACTTTGATTTGAGAATATTTGGCAAAGGGACGCTGCTCTCGTGGCTGGCGAAGCTGCAAAAAGGTAAAGCGGGAGGACAGAAAGCGGGCAACGAACACTTTCACGCTTGGCTTAAACACGGCATCTGCAGTCACTCCCCAGTACCAGACACAGCTGTACGGCCGGGAGGCAAAGAAGAGGTACCACACAAATTTCTTCCCAAAATTCACTGATCTGATACCAAATTTCCCAAACCTACCTGACTCCCAAAAAATGCAAATCCCTCTGGGAGAGGAACGATGCTGCGAAAACCTGGCTGCACCATATGTAGCCACCTGCCACAGTTGGTGGGACAGTACCAGACCTTTACCAAAAGTGGCTAATTTCTTTCTTAAAACCATTCCAAGTAATATAATAAGTGTTTTAAAATGTATATAGTTATTCAATGTAAATGCTGAGAGTTTGTTAAGAACTCATGTTTCATGTATGTACATATGTATTGTTCTCTGATGCTTTGGTAACACATGCTGATATGTCATGCCAATAAAGCATTTGAAATTGAATTGAAAGTGGGTAGGAGAGAGAGAGAGGGAGCAAGGGGGGGAAGGAGAGTGACCAAGAGAGAGAGGGAGAGAGTGTGAAAGATAGAGAGAGAGGGAGTGTTATTATCAGTTATTATAATTTCAGGAATAGTTCTTGTTCTAGTCTGTACCTTCTCATTTTTTGAAGCGTTTACCACATAAAATGTTTACCTATGCATTTCATATGCTTTAGCAATACGAAATATGGCTTTGTCAAGCCAATAAAGCAATTAGAATTTGAATTTGGGAGTGAGAGAGAGAGGGACAGAGAGAGAGAGAGAAGGAGAGGGAGAGAGAGAGAGAAGGAGATTTGATTTTTAAAGTCCTATTTATTGAACCAATTGGTTTAGCAGTAAATAACAGAATTCATCATAAATAAAACATCAAGTTTGGCAAAGAGAAATTTTTCTTAAACCAAGCTAAAACAGGCTGAAAAACAAGAAAGAAAAAAACAACAGAACATAAGCAGATGCAAGACTGAAATAAAAACTGCTAAAACAGGCAATTAAAAAAAATATAAAATAAAAATGGTAAAAATAAACAGTATTAAAATAAATTGTAAAAAGTGCCATAAAGAACAGATAAAACCAGACCTTCCAATCTATTCATGAGCTACTAATTCCTAAAAACACATTTTATAACCACCTTCATTATCAATAGAACAGATAGCATCATCAACGCACCAAACTTTTCTAAATAAGTTTACATTATTTTTTAAACTAAAATACATGAGAGAGAAGGAGAGGGAGGGAGAGAGTGAGAGGGAGAGAGAGAGAGGATGGAGTGGGACAGAGTGAGGGAGTGAGCGAAGAGAGAGAGAGAGAGGAGAGAGAGGGAGAGAGTGAGAGGGAGAGAGAGAGAGGAGGAAGTGGGACAGAGTGAGGGAGGGAGGGAGAGAGAGAGGAGAGGGAGGGAGAGAATGAGAGGGAGAGAGAGAGGGAGGGAGTGGGACAGAGTGAGGGAGTGAGCGAAGAGAGAGATGAAACAGAGAGAAGGAGAGGGGGATTGAGAGAAGGATGCTGCCGCAGGAGTAGAGCCTGAGCTCCCACTGCAGCCAACAGTAAGCAGAGACAGAGCTGCATCCCTCACTCAGTGCCACAGATACAGGGAAAGGAGAAAAATATTTTCCAACAAATTTAAAACTAAACATCCCAACTTTCAAGCTCTACCTGAGCCTGACGTCTCAAAAATCCTCCTCGGCGAGGACAAGTGCTGCACAAATCTGGCCGCACAATATACAGTGGCTGCCACACGCCGAGGGACAGCAGCAATCCCACCAATTAAAAAATCAAACTGTAATCATATGAAAATGTGCATAAAATACAATGTAGAAACATTATTCTATAATAATAATAATAATAACTACCCAATACCTGCGCTACGCACGGGCTATGTGTGCGGACACGATAAAAGCTGATTGAATTAGCTGGTTTTACTTGCAAAAATGGCTTCAAAATGCAGTTTTTACTTCATAACTAAGTTGGAAACCTGGCGCATCGTCTTTATCACACAGTAAAACCGGTGTATGAGGAAAACAGACTCATTATTCACCGTGGTTTCGGAGATGTGTGAAATTACACAAATCGCAAACTCAGTAATAATATATAGATGATGATAATAATAATAATAATAATAATAATAATAATTATTATCATTCGTATATTTTAATTGTCTATATTCATACTGCCACTTTAACAGTTATTTTTATATTGGTCTTATATTTATGATGATACTTTGGCAATACACAGGTATATTATAAATATGTCATGCCAATAAAGCAAGTTGAAATTGAAATTGAATTGAGTGAGGAAGCGAAGTAGAGAGAAAGAGAGGAAAGAGGTAGGGGAGCAAAAGAGATAGACGGATCAAAAGGGAGAGATAGAGAGAGGGAGAAAGAGAGGAAGAGAGGGAGGGAGAGAGGGACAAAGGATGGGGGAGAGGTGATAAAGATTGAGAGGGGGGAGATAGAGGGAAGGAGTGGAGGATGAGGCAGAAGAGGAGAGGGAAGAAGAGAGAGAAATTGAGCAGGTGAGAGACAGAAAGCTAGAGAGGGGAGAGAGATAGAAAGGGGGAGAGATGTAGGAGGGGAGAGATAGAGAGAGGGAGAGATGGAGGAGGGGAGAGAGATAGAGAGAGGGAGAGATGGAGGAGGGGAGAGAGATAGAGAGAGGGAGGGATGGAGGAGGGGAGAGAGATAGAGAGAGGGAGGGATGGAGGAGGGGAGAGAGATAGAGAGAGGGGAGAGAGAAAGAGAGAGGGAGGGATGGAGGGGGGGAGAGAGACTGAGAGAGACAGACAGGAGGGAGAGGGGGATAGCTTCACTACTTCCCTGCTCATTAAACTTTAAAACTAAACTCCAAAACTTCCCAGCAATATTTGAGATTCGTCAACAACAAATCCTCTGCGGAGAGGAAGAGGGTAAATTTGGCAGCAAAATACGCAGCTAATCGACAGACTGAGGGACAGAAGTGACCCCTGACACCCATTAATGAATACAGGTTTTTAATTCTACGACATACGTTTGTATGTTATATTGATTGTAGAAGAATTAATTTATATAGTCATATTATCATTATTATCCCCCGTCACAAACTGGTGTGGGGGATATAGGATTGAGTTTCGTCCGTCTGTCCATCCTTCCTCTCTTTCGTCACACTTTCAATGGAGACTAATTACCTTGAAAACTATGACAGTTACATGGGTCAAATTTTGTCTGTTTAATAAGCTAGTCATGATCTAGCTTGAGCTCAAAAATGGATATCGAAGCATATTTCTGTTATGGCCCTCGATCGTGGCAGGGGATAGTGATGACACTGTCGTATTGCTGTAGTCACAATCAGTAGCAGTACACACTGTGTGCCCCTTATTGTTAAATCTTCTGATTCATAGCATGATGGTGCAGTGGGCAGGGCTGGTGCCCATGAGAGGGCCCAAGGTTTGAATCTGGAATCTGGCCTGGCCTTTCTGTGAAGGGAGTGTGTGTGTGTGTACGCTTCCTGTGTCTCAGTAGCTTTAATTCGACTGCCAAGGTTTCATCCCGCAGTCCAAAGACTTGCATCATGCTAACTGGAGGTCCCAAATTGCTCATTAGTGTGAGTGAGTGAGAGAGTGTGAGTGTGCGAGCAGACGAGCGAACGAATGAATGAACAAATGAACGAACGAATGGTATGTGTGTCCAGGGTGTGCAAATTCCCCCCTCTCGATCAAGGCATGTTAGGATAGCCTCCAACTCCTCCTCCCCATCCCCCCCGCTCCCACCCACGGAAAATGAATAAGTGGGTTTGATAAGAGATGCATGGATATATGTGGTCGACGCTTTTTCACTGCTACAATTCTGTTTGATTTCTGAGAAATCTGAACGCATTTGGCTATATCTAATTACACTGTATGTCATGATGTTAATGAACGATTTTAAACAAGAAAATCAATATGGAATTGGGAGAGGGAGAGGGAGATGTGAGAGCGGGAGAGAGAGAGAGATCCTGCCAGCTCTTGTTTCTCATCCATAGAGAGCACTTGGCGATGTTGGTGCTGTAGAGAGGTGGCAGCCGCCAGCTCTGACGGGTTGGGCAGGATGGTCGTTGTGACAGGAGAGGCAAAGCTTTTAATAATGAATACTAATGCATAACTGCTGCCGCTAATGCTGCTACTGCGATTACTGCTGTTCAAGTTGCTACTGCTACTGCTACTACTGCTATTGCTAATGCCATTACTGCTACAACAATTGCTATTGCTGTTGATGTTATCGCTACTGCTACTACTGTCATTACTGCTACGACTGCTGCCACTGCTTTTAACCCTTCATGGGGCACTGAAAAATACCCTAAGAAGCTGACTGTAAAAAAGTACCGTGCGTTGGGCGTATGTCCATAAATAGCCTAACCATCACTTGCTCTTGGCTTAGGTGTAAAGGGCGTATGATCAAATATGGCCTCGCCACCAAATTTTTTTGTTTTTCATGCAAAATTTCACTGATTTCTAGAAATCCTTGTGAGTGGGACTGGGTAAGAGCACACAACCGCTCTGTGAGAGGCCTGGAGAAGAAAAGAAGTTTGAGACGCTCTAGGCCGCTGCTGATTGGTCGAGCACCCTGATGTCACTGCCTGTGATATAGCCTGATTTTCTCTCATTGGCTGGGAGAAATCGCCGCTGGTCTACTGCCTCCCGGAGAGGCAAGGGGGCGCCACTCTGGATGCCGACTGAAGTTACAAAATATGGTTCCTCGCCTGAAAAAGGGTTTAAGTTGCTACTGTTCCTACTCGTACGAGTGTTGCTACGGCCATTACTACTACTACTGCTATGATTGCTATTGCTGATGATGCTATCGCTGCTGCTAGAACTGTTATTACTGCTGGTACTGCTGCTGCCTCGGCGGGTATAACTGCTGGTACTGCCACACCAGCTTTACTGCAGCTGCTGTTACCGTGGCTACTGCGACCACAGCTGGTCCTGCGGCTAGTGCTGCTGCATACTTCAGTGCGTCACACTGGGCACATCTGGGCTTCCATCCTCCCATTGCAGCCAGACTTCTGAATCACACATTTTGCTGCACTCCAGCCGAGCACATTCTCTCCACAGAAAATTACACGCCTCTGAAGAACAGGATTATATTTTTGGAGCGGAGAAAGAATTGTGATTCTATTTGCATTTTAGAATGATCGTATATTTTTACAGCCGTATTTTTAATCATTTATGTTGACCCTAAAATAAAATCAATGCCCCGCAATATTTAGTAGATAAGTATATGCGAGAAACAATAGTATATTTCATTACAAAGCATGTAAATCACATGAGAGAAATCTGAGTGTATTAATATTTTACATACGTATTTAACATATTCATGGATAATTAGTTGACTATGGATAGGAAATATTGAAATGCAATATATTCTCTATTGGTATATTATGATGCTCGCATGAATTTATTTAAGCGGGATGAGACGGAGATTTGGCGAAGTTTGTCGCGGATGAAATTCCCCCGGTGAAGCGTAGACCCGCGAGTGCGTACAGCACCGAATTATCCTGGCACCGCGCAACACTGAAAACTCAGCTGCTCAGCCGCTGACGGTTGAGCGACCGCGATGCTCGCATCTTGAGGGGATAATCCCGTAAATCTCCTTCCAGTGTAACAGCATGGAGCAGATTCTGTGCATTAGGAGGGATTTCGAACAGAGTGCCGTTGCACGTGTTCGCATGCGTGAACGTGCATGTCATCTGTGAGTGAATGCGCATTTACGGGTTCGTACACTGTTATAAACTTGCACCTTTTTTGCAAATTAATTTAACTGGCACCTTTTTGCCAGTTATTTTAACAGTATTTTTACCATAATTTACAACAGAGTTCCGTGTATGTTAAGTGTAAACCACAGTTAAATGCGCGCAGGACTCCACGTACAGATAAAATAACCAGGAAACAATGCGTTAATTTAACTGTTAAATTCAGTCAGTTTATAACAGTGTATGTGCGTGTGTGCGTCAGGCATTTGCGTGCATGCATGTGTATGCTTATGAATGTCCGTGAGAGCGCTTGTGCGCGCATGTGCGTTTGTCTGTTTTCCTGTGTGTGTCCTTGTGCATTCATGAAGAATACCAAGCCTGCTCTCGCAAATCCATCAGCGATACATCTGAAATTGGACTCTGAAGGAGACTGTGATCTGGATCAATTGAGACTTTAACCCGGATTCTTTGCGCTTGGGGGGGTTGGTATCAGATCAGGATTAATGGGGATATTGATCTGGGTGTAAATGGGATTTATTATCTGCTGCTAATGAGAGCCTTCAGTTTGAACTCCATGAGCACGCCCGTCTTTAATGAAATTAAAACTTTAGCATGAAATTAGCCAGGACTTTGATCTTGACTTAAATGGGATGTCTTGGGGAGGCGAATACTCCAGCTGACAGAAAGTAAAAATCCTGCCATATGTTCCTTCCACCCTTGAAATTCAGCCAGCTGATCTAATTATTCCAACCTCCCGGCTTGACGAATTGCACTAACGAGCAAATCCAAGTGGGGGGGGGACTACTTCCTAAACTTGGGTTCCCCTGCAGGGATAATGCGGCGTGTCTGTATTTAACAGGTATATTATCAAATAAGACAACCTGGGATTACCAGTGAGGAAACGCCACCAAGATCCCGCCAAACCCAGACACAGATTAACACCCAGTGCCCCTAAATAATAGTCCCTGGCTGAAGCTCAGCCGGTACCTGTCTAGGAATGAGACAGCACACTGAGGCACTGCCAAAAACATTAAGGCCATCCCTTAAGTCTTTGGTGTGCATTCCCTCTTAGCACTTACATGGAAAAAAGGCTTTCTCTCATACAGGTAAATCACTATTGAGAGTGACAGCTGTGCAGACAAGCATCAGCTTATCAGCGGAATTCAGAGTGAAATACAGGCAGAGAAAGTGGCGTACGCTCGCTGTCCTACATACTACCCTCCTTCTCCTGCACCACCCCCTGCTGGAAGCTAATAGTGAGTGGTGTTCTTCCAGAAAACAGGCTGGAGTTTGGCTTCTCAACTTTGTCTAAAAAGGGCCAAAGTGGGTGCAGGCTTTCATTCCAACCAAGTAGTTACAAAG